>JANHFK010007801.1:40219-62465 GCA_036250565.1 Sibynophis collaris | reverse complement strand
GCTTGTGCTAAATCAGGCTGTGCTGAAGCTGACCAGGCTGTTTGTTGTTTGCTGCAAGGAGGCAAATTGCTGGGAGGTAGAGGCAGATTTTTTTTTCTTGTTTTCCTCCCCAAAAACTAGGTGCGTCTTATAGTCCGGAGCATTTTATAGTCCCAAAAATATGGTACTTAATGAACTATAATTTAACTTATATTTTAACTTTCTATAAACTGTTTTTAACAGATGCTTTTCCCCAGTTCATTAAAGTGAACTGAAAATAGTGAATTAAAAAAATTGTTAACCATTTATTAGAGCTATTTTTGTTAGATTTTAACTGGTTCTTTTTGCAGCTAAACTTAAATTTTATGGTTTGTTGACAGCACTTCATTGCGATACTTGATTTCACCTGCTGTTGACAAAACAGTGGGAGATGTTTTGGAAAGACTGAGTGGCAATGAATTGGAGCAAATATCAGCATTTCCTGGTGCAAACGATGATAAAATGTTATATATTCCAGGAGGTGGTGTTACAAAACTATTATTCACAGAGAGGTTGGTGAGACAGTAAAATTTTAATATTGAAAAGTAACATTATATTCGAAATCTTTTTTTTTTAATAGGAGGTAGTCAATGGATCATTGCTTGGATAAAAAAATAATAATCATAAAATTAAGCTGAATGTCATGGATTAGAATGTTATTTCTCAATATTTTTTTCCCCATTCGTGTCTAATTCTTGGAAAACTGCCGGGAAAACTCCCTGCAGTTTTCTTGGCAAGGTTTTTTAGAAGTGATTTGCCATTGCCTTATTTTATTGTTTTTGGTGTGTTCCTAATCTGTTAGTTTTCTTTAAAATGCCAGTTTTGTACACAATAGCAGTTGGTTTCTTTATTTTGATAAAAGCCATTTCTAAGACAATTATGTCTTATTATGAAATAATTAGATCTTTGCTATCAAGCCTTTGTTACAACTTCACAAAATGGGCATTTATAAGACTGACATTCAATTTTTGAGTGGTTGAAAAGAAATAACTGACTTTTCTCAGGCTTCATGAATACTTCCCTTTCTTCTTTACAGTAGTTGTATCTTAGTGCTAAATCAAAAGTGTAGAAAACAATAGGATAAAATATAAGCATATATATTTGTAATTAATGTCACAAATTAAATGTAAATGTGACTAAAATGTGAACAGAACACCAACATATGTTTCTTTCAATCCTTTAAACAGTATGTATGTGCATGACAATATACTGTTAGAAAGCCCAGGAAAAATCATTAATACTTTGTTGAATTATCATATAATTTTCCGAATGATAGCTTTCTTTGCTTTGTTAATGTGACTACTTGTATGTAAAATTTACACAATATGTTATATGCCAGTTGGTTCTAAGAAAAGCAAAGATGGATTAATTTAAGTCTTGGTTTTTGGGAGGATAAAGCCATTTTTTAAATATATAATGTATCCTGTTCCTCTTGTATTCACAATTCACAGCATAATTTACACCAGAGATGAAAAGAGTTAGTTGAATTTCTCACTCCCTTCCTCATTTTATTTTTATTCCAGTTGTTCAAAACGAATTCCACTGGTGGTTTTGCTGAAGTTCTGCTCTGAAGGAGATAATATTCCTGATGCTTTTGCCCTTGTCGATTACCTTAATGAAACTTTACCACTAATTGCACCTCAGGTAAGTATCTATTCCATTACTTTGATTTAGGGAGTTAAGGAAGATTCTTCAGAAAATTACATTAAATTGATTATGGGCCCAGAATTTAGTTAAAAGTATACTTATTTTTCTTTTAAAACGCCATAATTTTGTGAATTTAGATGGTTCATTGAAATAAAAACATATACACTATTTAAATATATACAATACTATTTAAATTTAAATTAATGTAAATTAAATTGATATACCAATAATAGTTAACAATTTCAATGGTTCTGTGTTAATTTATTAGTTAAAATATCTCTAAGAAAGCTTTATTTTAACCTATATCTGAGAAATCAGCAGGATTACAGCAAAATGAACTTCCTATAGAATTCTAATCCATAAAATGAATATTGCAGTAGAAAAGTATTTCCTTCTAGTGTTGCCTGTTCATCCCGTCCCAGTTTTACGGTAATGAAGGATTATTGTAAATTTTCTGTGGTTCCTGCGGATGAGTCAATTTTGAATGAAGGATAGAATTACGAAAATTTATAGTATAGTATAGAATAAACTGCAACTGCAGATTAACAGAAGAGATCTTAGTAGAAAAGCTCAAAGCTACCATTGTGTCATAATGATCTCAAATTTTGCAAGATTCTTCAAAATAATTCAAAAACTGTTTGGTAGACTACAGACAGTTCTATGTAATGACTATAATTTGCAACTGGCAATTCTGACCCTAAGCGAAACATCAAGTGGGAAATCACATGAACACAACTGTATTTTCTGCCTGAAAAGAGACAACTTAGTTTCATATCTTTCACTTTTGCTTGCCTCCTAGCCAAATTACATTTTGTACTGTAAGTTGTACTGTAAGTTTGAGCAGTTCCTGAACAAATGGTTGGTAAATGAGGACTATCTGTAGTCAATACCTTTTGATCCATTAAGCCACTCTAATAACTAACTTGCCAGAGTTACCAAATGCTAGCTTTTAAATGTCAGGCCCAAAACCAGAAATAACATGTGGCAGTTTTTCCAAGGTGACTTCTGTAATGTTTCATAGCTATAGACAAAATCTTGCCAGATGAAAAACACGATCTGTAATCTACAATCTACTTTGCGAGCTATTAGGCATGTCCTATGTTCACTCGCTTTCTCTCATACGCTTTATGGGTTGAATTGCCTCTTAGTCCCCTGGAATGCACTCTCCCTCCTGGAGATCCATCTCCACACTACATTACATGACAAATATTTAGGTTAATGGAATTATACTGCTGGAAATAATTTGCTTTATTTTTTTTTTTAATTAATAGAATAGCACTTCTCAAGCAAAATCTTCACGATGGAAAATACCAAGTTCCTGGAAACTACTTTTTGGTAGTGGACTCCCATCTTCATTGTTTTAAATCATACATTCATATTTAATTTCTTCTTAAAAGTAATAAAAGAAAATTGAGATGTTCGTATATCACTCCCAATTTTTGTCACATTTAGATACCTGTAACATTTGGACAAGATGCATTATAGGTTATGTGATGACCTTATATACTCATAAAATTTTGTACAAAATGAAGCAGATTTTAGAAAATCATGGGTATTATATTTGACTCAAATCGAAACTTAGCTTTGTTAAAACAGGAATTTGAGGCATATGAAAGTATGTGTTCATATTACAGGTATAGGGATGGTTTTGTTATAAAATTGGAAAATGTTTAGGGTTTTAAAAGGTTGCTTCTTTAATTTCTTTGTAGCTTTAATACTTGAAACTTAAGTACCCAAAATTGCTGGACTTATATAAAGTAGTTGTATTTAAAAGGAAAGCAATGTTTTCAAATGAGTTATGTTAATATTTGGCAAATGTATTTCTAAGCTGGTTAAAACAATTCTGTCACTAAAGAAGAAACTGATATTGAAGAGTCCCAAATGCAAAAGAACCTTTGACGTGTACCTTTTAAAAAAAAATATTCTGTGTTGAATTTGTGTTTAAACAAAGAAGTATTTCTTCTTATGAGCAACATAATTCATTCACACATGCTCCAGTGTTGTTCCAACTTTCACTTACTTGTCTAAAAATATGGTAGGTCTATTTCATCAGCACTGCCATGGCTGAACATAGTTAATTTTAAATCCAGATTCTTTAAATTTTTCAATTATATATATTTCCTGTTTTTAAACCGCCCAACTCCCTCAGAGATATGTGAGAGTGGATTTATATCAGTGAGATAATTATTTTCTTAAATACAAATTGATAGAAAAATGAACTTTTGAAAATGCTCTGGATAGACTTTCTTTCCCCATTGAATCTTCTAATCTAAAATGTGTATATCCAATACTACCAAGACGGATTTTGTCATTTAAACATAATTCTCTTATTTGTAATAAATTTGATAATGTGTTCTCACTGAAAATAGAACAGAATAAAACGCAAGTAATCAATTAGAAATACTGTAGCTGAAACTGAGAGTAATAATAGATTAAAATAGCATTTCTCACAGCATTGCCAGTATAATCTTTCTCGAACTAAATAAAAAATATACACACAACAGCATGTAAATTAAAAAAAATATTTAATGCTGCCAAAAATATAAAAAAATACAAGAATGGCAGTACAAAGTATTTTGTGAATGTGATCTTACAACTCTCTACAGTTAATACAAGCATAAAACATGTAAGACAAATTCTCTTTTGCAAAGTCTCTTGCTGGTGATGTACTTCATTCCCTGTTTGTTTATGCTGTAAACAGATATTTATGAGGCCACTTGTGTATTGCTCAGACCTCATTTTTGTTTCCTGAAGAACAGTGATGTCCTGTTTTTGCATGTCAATAGTGTGTTATTATAGCTGAAGAACATTCTCAAGTCTTGGCAATTTAGGCGTCAGTCACTCTCGGCCTATAAACACATAATGTAAAAGAGTCACAAGTTCAGTACAGTCAGGAGTATAATGTTAGGGTTTTATAACTGCAGTGCAAATATATCAGTTGTTTAAACCAAAGATGAATTTATTAATGGATTCTGCAGCTTGGATATAGACATATATGTGTGGGTATCTTGCTATAACAGAGTGTCCTTGAACTAATAGTTATAAAATTACAGAAAATCCATGTTGCTATTGAATTGGTATAAGAAACAGTTCACCATCTGTTCCCTTTGAAATGAGCTACAAGTAATTTTTTTTAAAGGAAGGCTATGTAGTGGAAATGTAGCAAGTATCTTACCATTAGCATTTTAGAAAGAAAATCTAAAGAAAACCCTGCTGGATGTTATATAACATTGAAGGGCAAGAAGAAATATAAGGAATCAATATAACGCTTATTGTTATAGAACTGAAAGAAACTGAAAATAGGAAGGTATTTTTTTAAATGTTTAATAACTACAATTAATTGAATCAATCAATATATTCAGAATATATATAGATCAAGCATGTTTTCAAAGTATATTTATGAAAATAATGCAACAAGTATTTTTTGGAAATTAAAATATCCAGCTGCCTTATATTTTGTGCTTATGATTAGTATGATGTGGATAAATGAATCTGGATAAAAATAGACAGTATATTCTCTATAAAATGTAGCCAAATGCTTACCGGAGGGAGCGCTAAAACGTTAAAGCTGAACAGAAAAATGCAGGGCTATAGTGCAGAAGAATTCTTGTTTCTATCTTTGTAACCCCCAGTTATGGAAGGGAAATACTTCCAAAAGCTTAGAAAGTTGCTGCCAATCACACAGTACACAATGTAAATCAAGTCTGTATTATTTATTTGGGGTAGAAATAGAGCAGAATGCCTCATCTGATTATTTTTGTGTATAGATGTACACCTAAAACAAAGCCTAGAAACGGGTTAATCTCAGAGGGAACATTTCCTTTTACTGTTTTTATGTTTCCTATGTAATAGATAAGTATGTGTATATGTATGTAACGACAGTTCTGCATCAATGCATGAAAGTATTTTTAAAACAATTCTACCATACTTTGGTTTCAGCATCATCCACCAATTTTACAAATGGCAGCATGATTGATACTACAGCATAAAATGGAATAGTTGAGGCTAGGTGTGATCAAGTGCTCTTCAGTTGAAATACACTTATTATCTTTCAAATTATAAATTGTAGGCTAGGAAGGATGAAATAAATGGCAGTTTTGTTTTCTAATATTTCTATTTCTTTTATGCAATAAAGGGCATGAGGAACTTTGCATTAAACATTTCAGTGTTTTCAAAACATGGGGTGCTATTTTTTCAAGAGCAGAATTTATAAGAAACTTAGAGCATATTTACCAACAGTAGACTCTTGAAATTGTATTTAGCCATTATTGTTGGTTAAACCTAGAAGGTATTCTCACTGGCAACATGGCACTTTCTTCTTTGGGGAAGATTCCCCAGCAACACTGAAGAGCTTGCAGGATATGAGAGCAAATAACATCCAGTTGCCCCAAACATATCAGCCACCTAACATATGCTGTGGCCCAGAAATTTGTATTTTCATAGGGATCATGTTGATCCATGCACTTTACAAAGTGATCTTTTGGAACATTTAAAGATGGTTAAAATGTATTTTTTTCAGGTCAGGTCAGTTTAATTGTTAAATTAGAGAATCTGAGATGGAGCTCATAAGATCCTCGTATAAATATGGGTGCTATAAATGATGGATACCAAACGCTATGGTAATATTGTGTAGGATATGTGTGAGTTATTTGCCAGAAACACAATTGGTTACTCTTGTTCAAATGTAGTGATGAAATGGAGAACTGTATACCTAATATATAGCTTGTGCTATAGCTCAGTGCCAGCAGCTTCAGAAATCTTGCACCTTCCTTCCCTGTTAAATCTGCATTATGGCTATTTGCTTCCATTTGTAATGCTTTTTTATTTTTTGAAATTACTATCAAATTGGTAATGTGCTGCCTATTCCAATTATAATAGATAAAGAAGCTATAGAAGAATAGGACTCAAACCCAGTAAGACCCACAAAAAAGTTTCACATTTAATGGAATGTGTAAGCTTTAAATACAAGCTATGGCTTCCAACAGTAGCTGCAGTTTTAACAAAACATTTCTTCCAAAGAGGCAGCTTGAGACGCAAGATCTAATCTCCCAGCAGCCTTATAAAATTAAATATTTTCAAATAAAATAGTAGCTAAGCATAAATACATATATGCATCTTACAAGTAAATAAAAACTGAGCAATAATTATTTGCTAACATTTAATTTCTGAAACAATAATTTATTAATCATTGCATTGGGAATGGTCCAGAAAGTGAATTTCCAAGTCAATCTTGAAAAATTGGTGGTAGATTCACCAATTGCTCATTTCTATTGGATAAATGTATACAAATGTAGCTTTTAAAAATACAATTATTTACAAAATGATTATATAGTTATCAAATTTGCTTTACGTCTGCATAGTATAAATGGTTCGTGGTACATTAATAAAGAAATGTAACTTTTTGCATTCAGAATAACACCACACGGTTTATTGCTTCTATCATGTATGTAAGTCATCCTTCTGGTGACTTGGCCATTCAGGCTATTATCTATTGAACTATCAATTTAGATACCATATATACAGTTGCTGAAAATGTGCATTAATTTATCATTAACAAATGTATAATTTGAATCCAAGTGGCAATTTGGTTTCAGAAGTACCAGTATCGAAAAATCCTGAGACCAATTTGTGATCACGTTAATCACCGATGACAAGACTTCAATGCTGCAAGTTAAATTGTCACTGGTGAAGTAAAAACACATTTGTTTTGTCAGGTGTGGCAGCAAACTTGGATCCATTTATTATATTCACTTTAAATCCCACTAAATCATGGGATATAAGATTCATCGTAGATGCAAGATTGCTCACTTACTTACATGAGCATGTACTGGGAATACAATTTCCAGGAAGAATAAGCTATAACAAATACGACTGAACCAAATCCAATCTTAATAACAATAGGCTTCCAATATAACCACCTTTTTCTTTTTCTTTCAGATTCACTCAGCCTATGTTTCATCTGTTGCACCATCTGTGCTGTGTTAGCTTTTTTGTCTTCTCTCACCCTTTTCCGTAAAGCCCTTAAAGAAAATAAAAACTTTAGTCAGCTTTGAGTTATTCCATGCATTCCTTAATTACCAAGATGTATTGGCAATGCTTGAAAAGCAATAGTGAATTTTAAAAGATTAAATTGAAGGATGCCATTATGGGCACGAATTGTGATACCTTTAGCTTAACAACCCTCCACCCCTGCTCTCCCTGGTGCCACTGTTAAATACGCAGGTCGTTAAGTGAGCATGGGGTACCTCATGGGTGGGGGAGGCCCTGGGAGATCTACCACTCAGCAGGGTCCAAGGAGGCAGATAAGCATAAAAAAAACTTTGCAAGCTCCATTATGGTTGCAGGTCAAGGACAAATTGTAATTAATGTTAATCCATCAATGGTACGATACCACTTGCCCTTACCTCAGAAGTATGTTTTTTGATATGACATCTCTAGTATTTATAAGATGCTTAAAAACCAAACAAACAAATGAAAATTAAAGGGAATTTTCTTTTGCTAATAGAACTTGTCAGTGGATGTGTATTATTCTCTCCATCCTGTTCCACATCCTGGAAGTACATTCAGATGTCTGAAGATAAATTATCCATAGCAGAATGTGTATTGGCAGGGAATTGGTTCTTTGTTTCCTTCAGTGGCAAATAGATTTTCATACAAAGGGTATGTTCATACTGCCTTTCCATGTTCAGTGCTACTGATAAAAATAATAAAATGTAATTGTTTCAAAATTGTTGGGACTATAAAGTATAGAATTATTAGTTGTCAGGAATCCCAGGGGCCTGGGAAAGAAAAATACTACCACGCTCTAATTCAGCTAAAAAAGTCTACAGAATTCCAGGATGAATTATTTTATCAATTTAAAGACTACTTTGTCCTTGTAAAACTGACAAACCCTTCTCATTTGATACATTAGATAAAATTGTTTTTTGTCCACCAGTCAGTTTTAATGTTATTATAAAACCATTACTTACTTGTCATCATTTGTATCTGAATCATTTTGTATGGGAGAGATCAGATCAACATCTCCTGGCTCCTGTTCTTCTAAAACCATGCTATTCCCATTGTATTTTTCTGCAGTAAGTTTAGTTGGGTGAGGAGGAGAACATTCAGAACTTGGTGCTTGGTCTTCTTTTGAGAGTTCCTTCCAGCGATACTGAATGGGGAAAAATGTCTTCACTAGTTGAATCTTAAAAGATACAGAGTATACAGTATCCTTGATTAACTACTCTAACTGGGACCTGATTTCTGTTACTAAGCAAAGTGATTGTTAGGGGAAACATTATGTGACTGCAGTGGTGACAGTTCTAGTAGTTTTGGTGCAGTCATTAACAGAAGGAAAAAGATAGTTAAGGTCAACTGAGAGTGGTGGAATGGAGGGCAGCCAAATGGGCAGAGACAGAAAGAAGATAGGCATGGGAATCAAAGCACACACTGCAGTTCTCATATGGCTGAGCTATCAAGCATTGGAATTTTGATTATGTCACTGCAAGGGTGTTGCACTGGCTGTAACTTTGAGGACCATCAGTAACTACCATGAATTCAGTGCCATTGTAACTTTGAACAGTAATTGAACAATGTTCATTAAAGGAGGACTACCTGTATTCTGCTTTGATGAAATTTACTACGACCCATCCAGTATGACTTGAAAAGCAGACAATGTATTTACCTGCATAGTGGAATCCCCCATTATATATTTTGCTCCTTCTATTACAGCCATATATGAAAATCTTAGTTGATCAGGAGTCTGAATCAATCCCATCCGATATTTTCTCATATTTAATAATATTTGCTTGATATCTACATGAAATGGGTCGTTTCTTTTTTTCATCTGGAAATGAAAAAACACAAAGTTTTGGTGGCAAATTAATAGAGTAGTTCTCTTCAATTTTCATTTGATTTCAGTTTTAACCTATCTTAAGATACCTGTTTTAAGAGATTTTTTTAAATTAATAATTTTAATTTCTGTGGCAACCTATTTGTACAATATCTGGGTAGCTAGCACAGATTAAACATTAATGCAAGAATGAAATAGCCATTCCAAGGGAAGATATTACAATGTACAAAATACTTGACCTCAATGGTGTATACATCAAGCATTCCAGTCCAATGTCTATGGAAGAAAGCAGATCTTCAAGCTTTTGTAGAAGGCAGACTAGGACTGGCTCAAAATCATCAAGACTAAGGGAGGCCTAGACCTCTGAGGCTACTGATTTCAAAGCCAACACTTTAATTACATCAAACTGCCTCTTCATTGTGACAGTGAAAATGGAAACAATACTTTTTCTTGAAGCTGAGGCTTGTTTTATAAATATAAATACAGAGCTATAAGAGTTTTGCTATAATTACACTATTTTAAAATCAGTGAAGAGAATAATGTGTAGATACAGTATCTTACAGTGTAATCCTCAAAATGAAAGGGACTTATAAGATAAAACCAAGACTACTATAACTCTTTTTACTTTTCCTGTAGAAATATGACTATTTCTGCTTCAGCAACCTATAGTTTGTTACAGTGATAACAAGCTAGAGATCTTCTGTTCCTTCATTTTCAGGAAAGACATTATTTGTGAAACTGTCCCAACCATATCTCAACCTGGAAATAGTTTGAGCAATCTCAATTTAGGGCACACACCTCAAGATGAAATATAACTTAATTCCATTTACTATTTCAAATATTATGTGAAATGAGTAAACATACCTCAAGCTGGGCACACTAGCTAATTTGTGGTCCCAATCTGGCAAATCTACAAATCTGTATTGCTTTTTGGGCAAGGAATCTGAGCTAGTTCATTCCTACTACAATTCAGATAGATAAATTGTATTTCTTTCAAATTAACTCACAATAATCTGATTGTTTTTAGATAAATAAACCTACCACAATAAGACATGTGTCTACCAATGAAAATGTACCAGAGCGTCCAATTCCAGCACTACAATGAATGACTGCAGGTCCATGTTCAGAACTCAGAGATCCATATTCTCTGACTTTAAACAAGAAGTTGAGGAATGAAGCTGGGGATTCAGGAACTCCAAAATCTGGCCATGTAGTATAGTGAAAATGGAATATTACTCTGGATTCACCAGTCTAAAGAAAGAAAGAGCAATTTAGCAGGACACACCTGATATGCTAATGAAGGCAAGTAAAAGAACATGTACTAGTTCAAATATGGTGAGGGAAAAGAATGAATTTCATAAAAAAGTCTAGCTGGCCTAGAAAATAAAATTCTGTGAATTCATCACCTTGAAAAGCCGCCTAAAAATAATTAAAAAAACAAGACAACTGGAGAAAAAATTGATTGATTCAGTTGATTAATACTTATATTCAATTACAAGGCAACACAAGAAATGAATTTATTTAGTAAAACAAAAATTCAAGTGTTTTCAATATGATTTCTTTTTCAGATACTTCAGAAATCAGATCTCCTTTTACCATACTCTAGACTTTATGATATGAGATTCCCTCCCAGCAGCCCCATAAAATATCAGATTATTTAAATGAAGCATTTGTTTAAGAAACACTGAAAGAACGTCAATTATATCTAATCCTTTCTCTACCTGCTTATTATCAGCCATTTCTCTGTGAACCAAGATGTAGGAGAAGGAGTGACAGAGCCAGGAGGATTGGTAAAAGAACAATCGGCCTAAAATCAGTAGGTAGTCACAAATAGTCCACCCCCACTCCCCTTGACTGCTGTTGATCCTTATCTAACTGTAATCTGCTGCTGACCATTAGTTGAGAAGATAATTGTGCATAGTATTTTAGCAATACAACAGTTAAATTGAACATTCACATGTAGACCTGGTCTTTTACACCTGACATAAGCAGTGTTCACACTCCAACTATTGAAAAGCTATACAATTATGAATGATTTTAAAAACATTCTAATGCACTGAAATTTGTCAAAGCAAAATTAAATTAGTGGTAACATAATATTATGAAACTCTTTTTATGTGATAAGTATAATTTTAATGATAACTTACATCAATACATTCTAGCTGGAGTTGTCGTACTGTATAGTACGATTTGACATCTTCAGATTTTAGCCTCACACAAAATCCTGTTTCTCTGAATAACATTGGTTCTTCTTGTTTTGTTGGCCAGTACTGTGCACACTTCACCTACATTACAAAATAAGAAGACTACAATTTGTCATACACATTTGACACGCATACATTCATTTACAGTTTCTGTAACTTATTTTGTATATTGAAAACAAATTTAGCATCATCCTAATCTTCCAATCTCTACTAGATTTTAGATATTAAAATAAATAGTCCTGCATTTCAATTAAAAGTTGCAAGTCTAGAGTTCTTGATGAGCAGCCACATTAAATTGGATTAAGTTGTAGTCAGATTTCATAGCTGTATTTGGTTATGTCTGTCTACCAGCAGAGTGTATACCACTGGTACATTAAATTCTTATTCCCTTTTCTATACTTCAATTCCAAAGGATTGGGAACCCTATCAAATACAATTAACTAATTTGAACTGAAAAAAAAGACAACTTACCGAATCTTTCTCAACAATTCTATTAAGCATGACAATTGCTTTGGTCTTTTGTTGCCATATCATTAGCCAGAAATGGCAACATGTGTTAGGAAGTGGACCCTATAAAAGAAAGAAACACCACATAAACTTAGAACGAAACCTTTCCTGAAAGTCAGATTGTGGTAAAAAACTCTTTCTTTCTTTCTTTCTTTCTTTCTTTCTTTCTTTCTTTCTTTCTTTCTTTCTTTCTTTCTCTTTCCTTTCTTTTTCTTTCTGTCTTTTCCCGCCTTTATTGCTTTTAGGTGGTGAACATGTCCAACATACCTTCCTCCTCTTACTTTCCTTACAACAACAACCCTGTGAAGTGGGTTGGGCTGAGAGATAGTGACTAACCAAAAGTCACCTACCTGGCTTTCATGGCTATGGTGGAAGTTGAACTCAAGACTCTCCTGCTTTCTAGCCTTGTGCCTTAACCACTAGGCCAAATTAGATCTCCAGTTATTAATATAATATTGATCATAAAGTATTTGGAGCATAGTACATATTGAAATATGGTCTATGTGTGAACATTCTAAGCAGAAAAAATTCCTGGGCCCTTTTCTGTCTTCAGTGAAAGGTGAACAATCTTGCATAGTTCTGACTTCTGTTAAGCACAAGAAGTGAATAACATTGGCCAAAACTGCGTATGATATACTAACAGTAAGATCAATATATTTATAAATATATAGAATGCTTTTGTTATTTTTAGATTATCAGATTTTGATAGTGGATAAAATCAAAGTGCTACTGCCATAAAAAAAAGAGGTAAGCAATGATTAATAAAGATACTGGCAACTTCAGAATGAAAAACTAGCAAAAATATTGTTCTACCTATCTCTATTAGCAGGTAATATTTCTAAAACTGGTAAATTAAATTTGGATCCAAATAGATTATAAATAAGTACATTTAAATTACAACTCTTAGCATTTCTCAGAACTGTTCATTCTAGTTTAGCTGCTGGGAATTGCACTTGAACTTTAGATGGAATATTTGCATATTCATTTTATTTTTAATAATATATTTTATCTTTCTATCTGCAACAAATATTCAACCAACCAACTTGTATTTTCCTGGATTCCCCTCTCCCCTCTTTTTCAATGGCATGTATTATATACTTATCTAGTGTAATGATTGACATATTGTAAAATATTTTCAAAAGACCAGTAATTTCACATTTGAGTTATTTAAGAACATTCAAATATGTATCAGACATATGCATTTTACAGTTCCTGGGCCATATGCAGCCCTTTGACTGTCCTTGTTCAATCTGCGTGAGGCCAATCAGAACTTAGAAATCAAATATAATTAAGTGTATGCCATGTATGCAATACAACTGTATTGTTTTTATTTTAATGGTGACCTTTTTTTGGTAATTTATGTGTATGCGTGTGCCTATGCACTTTCACAGCCTTATTGGTTAGGTCCAACACAATAGCACCAGTTTCTCATGTGGTCCCTTGGGAAAATTAATTGATCTAGATTTGGTAACTTTTAGTTATCAGCTTCTCTGTATTATATTGATCATGATTTAAGCCATCCCAGAAAGCTTCATGTCTTCATAAATTCAATCTTCCTTCAGATAATTATTTCACCATTCACCCACCATAGTTTATAAAGAACAGATCAAGTTATTACATTCTTGTTTCCTTTCTTTTAATTCCAAAGCTGCACTAATAGAACAAAATCCTAAATTATATTAACTCAAACATTAACACTATACCCAAATTAGGGAAATCTACATTAAAGTTGAGAGCAAGTTTGACATAGTGTTTAATAGCTTTAAACTGGAAACATGGCTACTGTGATTTCTAGTCCCGCCTTGGGGGAATGCACCAGCTTGGTGACCTTGGGCCAGTAATTCTCCATAGAGATGGGAACAGCATCCAGAAGTGGGTTGTCCTCTGGCTTCAACCAATTAGACCGAGTCTGCCAAGTTACAATTCCCCGCCTCCTTGTAACTGCTCCCAGCTTTTTTCTCGGTCTTGACCAGAGACAGTGTGGTTTATCATTGCTCCCACTTCTGAATGCTGTTTTTCCTTCTTTTCTTTCACCTTTGCTTGAATTTCCTGTAATTTTTGTTGTGATTTAGTAGATTTGGTGAATTTGAGGTGCTATTTGATTTTTTCTTTTATTTTTAAAATTTAAATTTTACCTTGGTGTGAGGCAAGAGTGGCATTCCAGCGGTTAGGGCTTGCCAAACCCGCTGACGGCCGCGTGGAGGCCTGCCGGGGCTCCGGCAGGCAGGACCTGATCGTCCAAGCCGCTTTTCGATTTTCGCGGCTTTGCTGGGCGGCGCGCATTTCAAACAGCGCGCCTGGCCCTCGCGGCGTCTCTGAGCTTCGCCGGCGGCCGTTTTTGCCGCCGCGCGCGCGTGAAGGCGAATCCGGCCTCAGAGCGACGTTCCTGGGCTCCCACGGCTATCTTCGACCTGGGGATCGCCAGGTTAGGTGTGGTGAGTCCCCCTGTGCCGGGCCGGGTGTAATTTAGTGCCTCTTGCCACTCCGGATCGTGCTCCTGCAAGCGGACAATTTTAATAACCTCAGGCTTGCATTTTCGGCGCGAAAAATGGCCGACGGGGCGAAGGAGGCAGCCATTGGTGCTCTTCCCCCACAGATTGCCTCAGGGTCCTCCCCACCCTCCTCTGCCACCGCTGCTGGACTGATTCCTACCCCTCAGCCCACAAAAGCCAAGGCTAAGAGCTCTAAGGGGGCTTCCAGGACTTCTGACAAGGAAGCTGCCAGGGGGCTGAGATCCTTGGAGAGAGAGGCAGAGAGGGTGACTAGGAAAGCTGTTTGTCAAGGGGACTGTCACCCTCTGCGATTGGAAAGGACTGAAGCTTCCCGCCTTTTTCCTGATCAGGCCTTTCCCTTGCCTGAACAGACTGCCGTTCCTTCGCATTGCCAATGGTCACCAGATGGCGATAGAGAGCAGTTTTTCCCTGATCTACCCGGTAACAGGGAGCCTCGCTCTTCTGATCAGGCTGCTTCTGCCCGGCAACAGCCTATTTGTCCCAGGCCTTCTTCCCCTGCTGCTATATTGGCCCCCCAAACATCTGGAACAGTGTCTCAGGGGGATCCCGGCATGGGCAAGATCATTTCTGAAGCCATTAAGCAAGGGGTGGCGGCTGGGCTTCGTGAATTTCGCTCCAGCCCATCTGAGACTTCCCACCACAGGGGGGATAGGGATGTGGGGCCCTCATTTTCTGCTTCCCACTTGAGGGGTCCCCCTTCGCTTTGCTCGGAATTGGATGCGGAAGGTTATGCTGATTTGTACTGTCCTCATCGTTCTCCTTCCCCTGTTTCCTCCAACCGTTCGGCCACTCAGATGGAGGAGCAGACCCGGGACAAGAACCTGTCGGATGACGAGGAGACGCAGCCTGACCAGCCGGCATTTGTAGGACTCTTTAAGCCGGCACTATTCCGCTCGCTTCTGTACAAGGCGATCAAGGTCTCCAACTTGGGGCCCCCGGCTCCGATTGATGCGCAGGCGGGCCAGGCCCCAGGTCCCTCGGGTTCGGTGTTCACCGAAACGGTTCCCTCGGCTGAGGTGGTCCCCACCCCGAAGTTTTTTCTGGACGTGGTTAAGAGGCAGTGGGCGTCCCCAGCGTCTGGTCCGGGCCCCGGTTCCCTTGATAAGAGGTTTTACAATGTAGGGCCAGAGTTGGCAAAGGCCTTGGACTTACCTGCAGTGGACTCCCCGGTGGCCGCCTTGGGTTCTCACACCTCGATTCCCGATGCTTGCAACGAGGCCCTGCGGCCCGAGGACAGGAAAACGGACAGCTCCTTGAAGAGGACGCACTCGGCGGCCGCTTGGGCGGTCCGAGCGGCCACGACAGCGTCCTTCTTTAACAGGGCTTCGCTGCTATGGCTCAAGGAGCTGCAAGATCGACTCCCCGCAGGGGATACTAGGTCACACCAGGACCTTAACAAATTGCAGGCGGCCCTGGAATTTTCGGCGGACGCGACTCTTAACTCAGCCCGTTTCGCTTCCAAGGCCCTAGCCTCCAACGTGGCCTCGCGCAGGCTGATCTGGCTGCGTCAGTGGCAGGCCGACGCTAAGTTTAAAGCTAGACTGTCCTCTGCCCCCTTTGCCGGTGATCAGTTGTTCGGTGAGTCTCTTGAGCCTTTCTTGATTGAGAAGGACAAGCGGAAGATTCTTCCACCTGTTTCCCGTAGGCCCGACCCCCGTCCAGCCCCTTACCCCCGCAGGCCCTACTCCAGGGGATCAGAGGGGGGATTCGGTCAGGCCAGGTCCAGGCGCCCCTTCTTCCAACGACAGGATTTCCAACAGCAGGATAGGTCGGGGGGTTTCCGCCAGTACCAGTCTAGGCGGCCCTTTCGTGGGGGAGGGGGTCGTGCCTCCAGGCGCCAGCGATAGATCGGACTGCCTCCCTCCCATTGGTGGTCGCTTGGCTCTCTATGCCGAGCAATGGGAGGGTATCACCACGGACGCTTGGGTGTTGCGGACTGTCCGAACGGGCCTCCGCCTTGAATTGCGCTCTACCCCACCGAGGTTCTTTATCCGGTCACCCGTATCTCGGGATGACTCCAAGCGGGCCCTCATGGAGACGGCTATACAACATCTCCTACAGATTCAGGCTATTGAGCCTGTCCCTGAGGGTCAACGCGGGATGGGGTTCTATTCCATCCTCTTTGTAATTCCGAAGGCCTCGGGGGGGTATAGGGCTATCTTGGATCTCAAGCGTCTAAACCGGTTGGTTATCTACCGTCGGTTTAAAATGCATTCTCTACAGTCAATCTTAGAAGGCGTCAGGGAGGGCGATCTCCTCACATCAATTGACCTCACGGAGGCCTACCTCCATGTTCCTATTTTTGAGGGCCACAGACAATTCCTCCGTTTTGCCTTTGCGGGGCAGCATTTCCAGTACAGGGCTCTCCCCTTTGGTCTCTCCTCGGCCCCCAGGGTCTTTACCAAAATTCTTTCTGTTTTGGCTGCCCACCTTAGGAAGGTCCCGGTGAGACTCCAATGTTACTTGGATGACATCCTCATCCAGTCAGCCTCTGTCAACCAGGCTCTACGGGATCTGGATTGCGCAACCAGGACTCTCCGGGACCACGGTTTCTCTGTTAATCTCCTTAAGAGTCACCTGATTCCTACTACTCGCCTCCAACACCTGGGGGCGGTGATTGATACGGTGGAGTGCAGGGTATATCTTTCCGAGGAGAGGCGCCTGGCCATCCTCTCCTCAGTTTCATCTGTGTCCGGTGGCCGTACGGCCTCCCTGTATGAGCTGTCGCAACTGCTCGGGAAGATGGTATCCTGCATTTCCATTGTCCCGTGGGCTCGTGCCCACGCCAGGCCCTTGCAGTGGTTCCTGCTCCCTCGCCAACGGGTGGGACGGATCACTTCCAAGGTGAGGACCAGGGTGTCTATTCCCCGGGGGGTGAGGGAATCTCTCTCCTGGTGGGTGTCTCCAGCCATTCTCCAGGGCACCTTGTTCAAAGAACCTGACCGTCTGGTTGTCACCACGGACGCCAGTCTTTTCGGCTGGGGTGCGCATTGTTTGGACCGGGTGGCCCAGGGGATTTGGTCCCAGTCCGACCTCGCACACAACATTAATTGGTTGGAGCTTCGTGCGATTTCCCTGGCCCTGAGGGAGTTCCAGGACTTGGTGTCTGACCGCTACGTACTGATCCGAACTGACAATGTGACAGCCAAGGCCCATGTCAACAAGCACGGGGGTACCCATTCCGGTTCCCTCATGGCGGAGTCGGTGCGGCTTAGCCGGTGGGCGGAGAGTCATCAGGTTGACCTTCGGGCTGACCACATCTCGGGGGTGTCTAACGTGTGTGCGGACTGGCTGAGCAGGCGCACCATTGACCATGCGGAGTGGCGCCTGCACCCACATTTGTTTCAGGAGCTCCAGGCCCGGTACGGGACCCCGGTCGTCGACCTCTTCGCCACCAGGGACAACGCGCACCTCCCGCGGTACTTTGCGCGTTTTGCGGATTGGACGGCAGAAGGTGTGGACGCTCTCCGTTGTCGGTGGCCCCCGGGCCTTTTGTACGCCTTCCCCCCTCTGCCCCTTGTGTCGAAGGTAATCCGGAAACTTCTGTTGGAGCGAGCGGAGCTGCTGCTGCTGGCACCGTATTGGCCTCGCAGGCCCTGGTTCGCGGACCTCCTGAATCTCTCGGTCGAGGAGCCTTGGAGGATCCCGGTGGGTCCCACGTCGCTGTCCCAGGGAGCGGTCTTCCACCCGGACCCCGTGTGGCTACATCTGACCGCCTGGAGATTGAGCGGCGACAGCTGAGGTTGGCGCGCTACCCCCCTGAGGTCATCGCGACGATGCAAGCGTCCAGGCGGCCTTCGACCAATCGGATCTACGAGTCTACCTGGCGATCCTTTTGCTCCTGGTGCTCCCGGGAAGGGGGGGTTCCCGAGGAGGCTTCCCTGGCCCAGGTGTTGGGTTTCTTGCAGACTGGGCTCCTTAAGGGCCTTTCCCCTAACACGCTCCGTCGACAAGCCTCCGCATTGTCTTCGGTAATTTCTGTCCCTGGGTTCTCCTCCCTTGCTCTCCATCCCCATGTCCAACTGTTCCTTAGAGGGGCTAGGAATCTGCGTCCCCCCGTGGTCCACCGCTTTCCCACATGGGACCTCCCTAAAGTTCTTCAGGCCCTCGTACGGGCTCCATTCGAGCCCCTGCGATCCACCTCCTTGAGGTATCTGTCCCTCAAGGTGGCATTCCTTATAGCGATCACCTCGGCTAGGAGGATCTCCGAGCTGGCGGCCCTGTCGGTCCGCGAGGACCTGTGCATTTTCCACCTGGATCGGGTGGTGCTGCGGCTGGATCCTTCCTTCTTGCCGAAGATCAATTCCCGCTTCCATAGGGCCCAAGAGATTGTGCTACCTACCTTCTGTTCCTCTCCATCGCACCCGCTAGAGCGGGATTGGCACAAGCTGGATGTGCGCAGGGCCCTGCGCATTTACCTTAAGCGGACAGCTCCCTTCCGTAGGTCGGAATCCCTGTTCCTTTCTTTCTCCCCCGGGTCCTTGGGGTCCAGGGTATCCTCAACTATTCTGGGCCGATGGATTAGGGCGTGCATCGCAAAGGCCTATGAGGCTCAGGCACTGCCGGTGCCCAGGTCCATTACGGCGCACTCCACCCGGAGTGCGGCCACCTCGGCGGCGTGGGCTACTCAGGCTACCCTTGAGGAGGTTTGCAGGGCTGCGACCTGGTCTTCCCCTTCCCCATTTATCCGCCACTATAAAATTGATAAGTATGCTTCGGCGGAAGCTGCCTTTGGGCGTAGGGTCCTTCAGAGGGTTTTCCAGGCGGGGCCTCCCTCGGACCGGTAGCTTGCCCTCCCGTCTGTTCCTGGGACTTGCTTTGGTAGGTCCCACTTCTGGATGCTGTTCCCATCTCTATGGAGAAGGGGCGTTGGTCTTACCTGACACGCCTTTTCTCATTAGATGGGAACAGCATCCAGCCCCACCCTGTGGCTACGGTCCTCTTTCGGGGGCGGTTGTGGTTCGGGTGGTAATTTGTCTCCACACAGAGTCTGTCCTTAACCTCGCCAAAAGCTGGGAGCAGTTACAAGGAGGCGGGGAATTGTAACTTGGCAGACTCGGTCTGATTGGTTGAAGCCAGAGGACAACCCACTTCTGGATGCTGTTCCCATCTCTATGGAGAAAAACCTGTACTATAATGATGACACTACCACTCTAGCCAAAAATGCAAAGGATCTGACAGCCCTAGTATGAAAAAGACCAAAGTAACGAAAACAAGTAAAGCAACCAACCTTAGAATTGATAATGAAGGTATTGAAGTGATTGTTAGCTTCTCCCTTTTAGAATCAACCATCATAATTAAAAGAACAAGCAGCCAAGAAATACACCACAGACTAGCACCAGTGGTAGAAGAGCTATGAAAGCCTTGGAAAAGATATTCAAATGCCATGATATACCTACTTCTACAAAGATTACAATAGTGCAAACCATGGTATTCCCCATCACTTCTATGGAAGAGAAAGTTGGAATTTATAGAAGCAAGACAGGAAAAGTATTGACCTCTCTGAACTGTAGTGTTGGAGAAGATTCCGGAATATACCATAGACAGCAAAGAAAAGAAACAAATGGATCACTGAATAATTCAACCCATAGTTCTTACTCAAGGCACAAATGATCAGACTCCAATTATTGGGCGCAGCATGTGAAGACCCAGCTCCCTGAAAAAGGATCTTGTGCTGCAAACGGCTGAAGGAAAGAGAAGAGGTTTATAAGCAGCAAGATGGATCACGAATGCACCATTAGGAGACTTGAAAGAACAGGTTTAGGGATAGAGAATCAAGAAAATAGATCTATGTGATCACTAGGAGTTGAAAACACTTGAAAACACATACTTAATCAAAGTTTTCTATAATACTCTGTCTATCCAAGAAAGAAAGCTGAGCCTTTGGATTTTACTTACCTTTTGAAGCTCACCAGAAAGACTATCAAAAACCCTCTCTTCAAAATAAAATTGAGAGATGTAAATATATATTTTTAGATATGAACTCCTTCACTAAAGCAATTTGCATCCAGAGAAACTGAGTTTTTGTTTTGTTTTTCTTGCTCATTTGTTATTCTGCCTGCATTTTTAAAATGTGCAGGTATAGCGTAGCCAGAGGTATCCCAACAATTCTTTCATTAATTCAATGCGACATTATATCTCCTGGGTCAGGGAGGAACTGCCATCTTTCCTAATGTTACACACACAGATAAAAGATGATGAAGCGTTATATGAGCCAACAGAAAAAGGGATTCTTAAAACAGCAGCATCAGAAGTAAACATGATGCAAAAGTCATTCAACAAAGCCTTAGCATGAAAGCAAACTGACACAGTAGTTTATGCCTTTCATGACTCAAAGAGTTGCCATTTTAAAAAAATGGAAAGCTTCTATGTATGACAAATGAAAGCACAGCAGATAAAGCTTTAATTAGCATGAAACTGTGCTGATGAGAACTTGCTGAATTTCATTCATCCATGAGGCTATTAAAAGTAAAGAAGCACTGTCAGTCAAAAACAGACAATTCTGCTCAGGCAAAATATGTATTGCCCCATGTTTACTCAGAAATAAATTATTGTTTTCACTGGGATTTAACTTTGGTATGGTTTGAGCCTAATCCTAAAGTGTTTATCCCAAAGTGTCATTGCATTCAATTATGTTTACTTTCTACTACATTACCGTTGTAACCTTCAACTGGCAACACTTGCAGTTACAGATTAATAATTCCACATCAAACAAATTCTTGCAATTAGTTTAAGGAAAACAGTAGGACGAGGGATGCCAACTTTATTGTTGTTTTTGCAGCCACGAAACATGCCAAAATTTGGGCTGGGATCCATTTATGAAACAAAGACTTTCCAACATTAGTAGCAAGGATTATATAAGATATGAGAATGTGATTCATTTTAAAAGATGCTTTTAGGGCTGCCATTCTCCTATCCCTGGCAGTTTGACAATGATTTTATCATCTGCTTTGGGATACAAATTCAGCCAGTCCTTTTCCAGTTTAAAGACAAAGGGATGGTAAGCTTCATTTGCTAAGCATCTGTCCAGAATCCGATTGTTTGGAGTGGGGGAAGGGCCTCATTTGTTAAAAGGGTTGCCAACTGACCCAAAGACTATCTGTCTAAGCAGCTCTTATGTCCTAACACCAAGTTAAGGCTTCAGCATGACACGTCTCTTCACATGACATGCTAATGACCATACATCAAGCAAATGCAAGTATAAAGGCCACCTTAAAAGTTGACAACTTTTCAGGTGGAATCTGCACTCTTACTTCAGCAATGTTTTGGCTCTTCCGAAACTTTATAAAGAATTTTCAAACCAACAAACTATTTCTAACCTTATTTTGACTACGACAACTTTTGCTTGGAGTGGACAAAAGCAAAGCAGCAAACTGCTGTGACGAAGCTTTTCTTAAAATAAATAATGTTAACCAGGCGCAGATTTTCCATAAATCTGAGGAAGCCGCCGCAACCACTTAAAAATAGGGATGGAGTAAATAATTAAATATATAAATAAATAAGGGAAACAGAATCGGGGAGGG
>JANHFK010007800.1:10760-29662 GCA_036250565.1 Sibynophis collaris | reverse complement strand
CGGCGGGGACTTAAGCAAAGGGGAGCGGGAGGAGGAGGAGGAGGGGGGGGGCAATCCAGTACCCCGTCGCCTGACGGCGTGGCCATTGACAGGAAGAAAAAAAAAACCCCACTAGAAAACGAGGAGGAGGAGGAGGAGGAGGGCTCAGTTTCCTCAGCCTTCCCTCCCTTTTTCAGGAAGCCCCCTCCCGTGGAGGAGCGGTGGGGAAATGAACTGACCGTCGCAGCGAAAGGTACGCGTTGCTTTTTTTCTCTCTCTCCCTGCTTCTTTTCTTCCAGCTGCAGAAAGTCCTGGGTTTTGTTTTTTAATTATTATTATTATTATTATTATTATTTGGCAGAGGCTGCGCTTGGGAGGAACAAAAAGGACATTAAGGGGGTATTTTATATGTGCGTCGGTGCAGCAGCATCTCTTCCTTCGAACAGTTCAGGTAGCTTTCCGGCTACTTTTAAGCGAACTTTGGGTACCTTTAAAGAAAAGACGGATTAATCGATTATGAGACGATATCCCTTCGTGGGCTAGAAATCGTCGTGTAAGAGGGCGTGGGCGTGGGCGCGTGGCTTTTATTTTTTATGGGTCTTTGGGCGTAAATAAAACTAAAACTAATGTCTTTCTTCTTCTGGAAAGGGAATATGCTCGCCAACCTGCCCTCATCAATCAAATGAGATGCGCATGGTGGGCTTTGGGAGACCCTCCTCCTGGATAAATTTGATCTGATCTGACATTTGCGATGGTAGCCTTGGGCATTGTCCTTTAATTTTCTTCCGCAGGGCAGGCTCTTTTCTGTTATTTTTTTTTTGGGGGGGGGAGAAAGGAGGGAGCGGAGGGGGATGCTTTCTGCTCTGTCGTAGCTTGTCCGTCTTAAAGAAGCACTTGACTTGTTGGAAAAAAGTTTTAAAGTTAGAGGAAAAAAAGGCGAAGCAAACAAAACGCCTTGCGAACGAAAGACGAGCTTGGAAGGCAAGGCAAGGCAGCAGGGCAGAGGTTTGGAAATCTGAGCAGTTAAAGCTGATGGCTAGGTTGCTATTTGACTTGCTGATTTGGTTTACATCCTGTCCTTTCTGCAAGAAACTTTTCCTAGTGTCTCTGTGTGGAGCATTTGTTTATGTGCATATGTAAGAAGGATGAAGAGTTGAATTCAATCATACTTGAATGGTCTTTGACAGTAAATGTAAATCTATATTTATCTGACTTACACTCAACTGGAGATTGAAATAGGGGTGTTTTTGATCCACATTAAAAAAAAAAACCTAGATTGTTCTTGATTAGAATGTACAGTACTGTTGATTTTATATGTTTTTTGCCGTCTTGTTCTAAACTGTTCTTTTTCACGCATAGACTATAATTCTTGTAATGCAAGAATCCATAAGGAGGCTGAAATATTAAGGGTGACGGTACTTTTGAATTACTTCAGTTTCGAGGAGTGGATATTTGAGCTCAAAAGTTTTGTGGATCTTTCATTGTGTAATCAATCAGAGCTGAAGAAAGCCTATGGCAAACCCTCACAGTTGAACAGTTTTCAGAAAAGAAGTTGGCTTATATAAATATAAAATGGTTTGTCAATTAGGAAAATAACTTTTCAGACTTATTGCAAACATGTTACATCTAAAATGTTCCTTTCTTTTGTCTGACTGACAATCGCATTGTGCCAACATTGCCAGTGCATGGCTCCCCAAATTTGGGGGCCTCTGGGCACATAAATGCCCAGGGTCATTTTTTAAAAATGGTGTATCCCTGATTTATAAGAATGCTACTTATCACCCTATTGCCACTCCTTACTTTTTCCAAGCAAGTGGCATATTTACTGTGTAGTAGCTACCTATTAACATTATGAGATTTATTTGTGGCCCATAGACATTCTTGGAAATGAAGATGATGCTGAAGGCTGACATTTTGCTTTGCAACTTTAGTAAAAAATCTTTCTGGTATAGCCTTCAGTGTAAAAAGCTATGTCACTTTGGGAACACTTACATTAGTTTTGGGTAAAAAAGATTGAATAGTGAAAGGTCCTTATGAGTGCTATTCATTTTGAGGTTGCTTGGGATGTTTCTATGTAAGTTTGTGTTCTGAGTTTGCCTCTTTCCGGTAGCCTTTAGTAATAATTTTTGATGCGATTAGCTCATTCATCTCCAATTCTGAAATGAAACTGAATTAAAAAGACAACCAAGGAATTGAAAGGGCTGCCCATTTTATGGATCTCTGTTTTACACATGCCTTCTTCTAATGAGCCATGCACAATCCTGTGACTCATGTCAATGATTTATGGCATAAATCTGGCAATTACATTATGTATTTCGTTGGATGCAACTTCAGAAACATGGAGATATTTATAAAATGTACAAATATGAATATGAGTGCAGTGTCACTGATTGGAAGACTATTAATACAGGTACTTACTATCTTGTCTGAATGTAATTGGCCCTATTCACAGAACATTCTTGAACAAGTCAGGAGTTATCATAATTCATACAAATGTTCTGACCTAGTTAATTAACTCTGATAACTAATCTAAAAGCTGTTTAGCACAAAACTGTCTTCCTCTGGTCAATGGCATTGGGGAAAATGATTACCAGGAGATTAATTATCCCTTCCTACCCCTGAGACTAAAAAGAGGCCCCATGAAAATGGAGCTTCTCTAGGCATTCTATCCCCAGCTCCTGTTTGTTTCTTATATCTGAGTAGAAGAAAATATGTCAGGTACAGCCTCACAATCTCTTTTGCCATGATTCGGAGGACTCATAAAATGCCATTTCCTAATTGACTGAATGATCCATGATTGCATGTCACCAGCTCATAGGAGTAATAGGATGAGTTGGCCAGTTATGTTATACAAACACAGCAATAACGATTATGTTCTAGATATCTCTGTGTAGATAGTTTTATAAAGATACTGCAAGTATTTTTTTAAAAAAAATAGAATAGCTTGATTAAGTAGACTATGTAACAAGACGGTAGGATTTGAGTGCTTTCTTGCATGTCTCTTTATAATATTTTTCATCTTTACATCTTGTGGATCACGGATAAGCAAGTCACATTAAGTCCAGTCAAACTTTATTACAAGTCACTGATCCAAACTTCATTAAAAAAATTAAAATGTAGCACATGAAAGGCTTTAAAAGGTCTACTTTGCTATCAACAACACAAGAACTCTACAAGCTACAAAATTTGCAACAGTTTAGGATTGTTTTGTTATCTTGGAATATTTATCTGACAAAAGAAGCCACATAAAGAATTATTTTGTCTAATGTGGAAATGAGCTTGAGGTACATTGGGAGTGCCTCGGTAAAAATTACCATATGGCAGATATGATCCCAGGATCCAATGCTCCCATCTTTGCAGGGATAAAATATAGGGCATTTTGAGGTCCCCACATCCGCCTTGCTATTAAACCACAACAGTGTAAATGTCCTTCAAAGTTTGTAATTTGTAAGTTGAGCCAGATATAATGCTGGTTTAAAATGAGATTTGCTCTGCCCGAGTCAAGGTCTAAGTGACATCTTGGAATAAGCAGCCACTTTTAATTTGTTTTGAAAAATGTTAGAAGTTTATATAATTATTCAATAATATTTTAAATTATTCTTATATATCATAAATTCTAAAATAATTTTCAAACAGTAAATTAACATTGTACCATGGTTTGTGTATGCCCTTATGTTTATGTGATGAAAGGAAAATTCTTCTTCATTAGAAGAATTTTAATCATCTTAGTTGCCTGCATCTTTGTGTGATAGTGCTGTTAGTGAATTCCTTGTTGGTTAATTTAAATTAATTTAAATATTCCACCTTCATTATGGAAGAAAAAAAATCAGAGATGTTACAACCTATTTGTGCCTTGTATACATCTTTTTAGAACAATTAATGCATGCTCAACTCATTCTTCCTCACATATTTTACCTCAGAAAATAAGGGTAGGTTTCCCGATTGCTTTTATGCTTGCTCTTTTGAGCAATCACCACTTCAGTCTGCTGCCAAATAAAATGGGTTTCAAAGGAGTGATACTTCACTTCTGGGATGTTGTTGGGGAAAGCACATGCTTCTTATATAAGCAGCAAAACGAAGCAGGGTAATTTTATGTAGACATTGTGAAACATGGAACATATGAATGATTAGCTTTCAAAACTCTTGCAGTCATATCACAGTGTGATGTTGACTATTAGAACATAACAAGTTCCAATTACTCAGAAAAAGAAACTACTGGATAAAATTCAAGGGATACAGTGAGGAAAGAGAAAAAACAACCTTTCCCCTCCGTTTCTGACCCAAAATAAACTGAGTAATTACAGTATAGACCAGTAGATGAAGTGCTCAAGGGGGTGGTGGCTGATCTTGGTTGAATTGGACTCCTGGGCCTATTAGTGGCTTTTGATGCCATCATCTATCAATTTTTTTCTGAAGGGCTTGCCAGAGTCAGGGTTTTGGCAGTGCATCTGTATAGTTGTTTCCCTTTAACCTTAGATGACTGCTTCCAGAAGGTGGTACTTGGAGAATTCCTGGTAGGCTTTAGGGCAGTTAAAAATTTCAAAACTTTTAAGATTTCATCTTATCTCTATTCTGTTTAACAATCTGCATATTTGCAGAACAGCATCTGAGCTCCCTTCCTATGTTTTTTTTAATACTATGTGGACCTTCATTATTTCACTCACCCTTTATGCTACATAAAATATACATGAAAAGCTTAGATTGTCTTTTGAAGAATTACATTGTAGTGCCATGTGTATGCTGATAAACAAGTCCAGTTTTGTTTTTATCAACCAGGTAAGGTGAAAATGCTGTTTGTCGAAATGATCTTGACAATGTCTAATACACTAAAAAATCACACAGGAAAATGGAGGCAGTGGAGGCGCTGCTAATAGGGGGTTTGTGTATCTGGATGAATGATGTTCAAAGGTTAGAATCTTCCTAAAAGAATCACATTTGGTGTCCCTATGCAGGTACACACATGGATCCATTTTTTGTTATTTAGAAGCACAAGAATATTATTTGGTCTGGAATGCCTTTTGCCAGTTGACTAGATATATTTTGCCACATAGTATGTTACTTGAATAGAAACAATCGCTGAACATGCTTTGGGCACTTAAATTAGAACAAAATATGGCAACCTGAATAATGGAGTGAATTTGGGTATCAGGATTATCTTATGCTACTGATATATGATCTTCATTTGCTCCCAGCCTTTATAATTTAAAGACTAATTTAAAATATTGGTATTAATAAATCTCTTAATTGTTTGGAGACATAGTATTTGAAGCAGGGGTGAAATCTATTTACCTTCCCTACCTACGTTCAGAAGGGCATCCTCCGCCACCGTCACATCTGATTTTTGACCCTCTGCGCATGCGCAGAAGGCTTTGTGCATGCACAGAGAGTTAAAAACCAGGAAGTAACACATCTGGGCGGGTGGGCTCAGCCTCTTACTGCCACCTCTACCGCTTCACCGAACCATGCACCACTGCTGCATGCGAGCCGGACAGAACTGGCAGGATTTCACCACTGATTTGAAGGAATGCCTCTTCTTGTATATTCTTGTCCATTCCCTGAAATTATCACTAGAGGTCTTGCATTGATGTCCTTCCATGCTGAAACACTGGGGATACTATCATCAAGTATATTAGATTCCCCGTCTCCTCTTTCCCAGAGATATATTTTTATTTAAATTTTTTTGCTATCGTGTTGTCTTTTAAAACAATGTATCTATCTATGACAGTTTATAGATAGTGAATCCTGTTTTAGTTATAATTGATTGCTGCTTTCTTATGGGCTGCTTTATGGTGCTGCTTTTGTCCTGATTTATATGGATTTTGGATTTTATGATACTTTATTGTACAGCACATTAAGAGATGTTAGCTATAAAATGAATACATATTTTTGGTAAAGAAATGGAACAGGTCCATGATAACAGGCATAAAAGCCCAGCCACTTGTAAGCTGGATACCCAGCTTTCTGACTGATTTGAATTGCCTGAGACAAAACAGGTGATCAGATTTGAGAATTAGTAGATTCTTCATTGAGTGAATAGTTGTCTGTGTTACCTTCATCCTTATTATTATTAAAAATTTATTATTATTATTATTATGTATGAATTACTGAAATATGTTCTAAATGATTCTGTTTTTAAGGTTAACTGGAAATTAAAATTGATCCCGCTATCCCCTTGCTGATTGGCTGTAGTAATTTTAGTCAAATAATATTGATATTGTGAGAGTTGCCTTGGTCATCAATAGATTTCTGGGTACAAATAAAAGCAGCAATCATTACTGATAAGCACCTTTATGGTTCATATTCTTATAAACTCTGGCCATAATATGCTGGTTGGGTGATTAGGTTACCTAGTTAAGGTTAGATGATGTTATATTTGTATCGTTGAGTCTACATCTGGGAGCCAATTTGGTGCAGTTAAGTTACCAGCCTAAAAAACCTGGGGAATTGTGAGTTCTCATTACAGGTACAAAGCCAAATGGGTGATCTTGGGCCATTCAATC
The DNA here is from genome assembly GCA_036250565.1 of Sibynophis collaris. Taxonomy (NCBI): domain Eukaryota; kingdom Metazoa; phylum Chordata; class Lepidosauria; order Squamata; family Sibynophiidae; genus Sibynophis; species Sibynophis collaris. The sequence continues at coordinate 23,183 of JANHFK010007800.1, read as the reverse complement.
TCTCTCAACCCTAGGAAGCAGGCAATGGTAAATCATTTCTGAAATCTTGCCAAGAAAACTTCAGGGAATATTCCAGGCAGCAGCCATGAGTCAACACTGACTTGAAGGCACCAAAACCACAAAGCAACAACTACACCTGGTACAGCATATACATCAGATAAATAATGATAAATTATTAAATACATTCTGAAACGAAATTTGCTATCTATGCTAACCTGACTCTGAACAGCTTCTTAAGGCAAAGGAAAAGATTTGCAAGTAAATCAGTGCATTTACATTTTCTTTGATTATTATTGTATATAGTATATTACTCTACATTTTACTATGCCACTTTTTGAAAGTTCTCTTTCGTAATGAGAGAAAAAAGTATCTAAAGTTTTCTTGTATTGACTCTTTATAGTATTTATAAGAACAAATTAAACCAAGAAAAAATGATGGCTTAATGAATCAAGGTGACAAGTTCCAGAAACTAAGAGAAAAATGGAAATGCAGCAATTAACAATTACTAGAAAGCAATTTTACAGAGAATAAGAAGAAAGAATTGGATTAAACCTTAAATTTAAACTTAAGTCTTAAATTTAAACCTTACATGCACTATATTTGTATGATTATTTATTTATTTTTCAAATTGATTAACCACCCAACTCTATTGTACTGGTAGAATTTTGCATACCCAGTGAGAAATGGATTATATATTTCTCAAACAGAATCTACTGTATAGCAAACCATTTTGGAAGCAAAGAGAATTATAAAGCTGTTTTCCATTTGGCATGAAGTTCTGTTGCTGAAACACAAATGTTATTAATAAAATCAAATGAACAAGCCTAAGCTCCTAAACCTAAAATAGACTTTGGATTCTAGCCTTTGACTGATTAATTAAGAGTATTAAAGTATCATTGGATACAGCTGATTTTAACAATATTTCATACTGTTATTGAATATTGTATAATATTTCATATTTAGCACTGCAGTTCCATAAATACTAGATGAAGTGGATGAATGTTGAGTTTGAATTTATACTATAAATTGGCTCAATTATTTCTTACGAAATGAGTGATTAGTGGCATTGTTGTGGGAAGTTGAAAAGTCAAGATGATGGGCCTTTCAAGGCAGTTAAATTCCCACCCCATTTATGCTGGTATTGATGTTGCACTTACATCCAATGACATTTGTGCACCTGCCATCTTGACTTTTTTGACCTTTCTTTGCAGACCAACTGCCAGATCCAAATCTCCAGAATCATCAAGAATTGATTGTTTTTCAGAAGTAATCCAGGCTGGTACATAAAATTTAAAGTTCAGTAATTAGCAATTTAAAATAATGAATGTATGAACAGAAATCTAGTCATCACAGACATGTTGTGTTTACTACTCATAAACATGACCAGAAAAAAATCTTACAGAATTGTAATGAATATGAAAATAGATGATGATAAAAATATTGATGCATATTCAAAATTAGAATAACTACAACGACATCTTCATATATAAATTTAAAAAAATAAAGGAAATAATTTATCTGTGAACTCACTTTTGAATCATAGTTGGTTATCTGTGATTTGAACCTTATCCTTGAATGTTTTCACAGTTTATCAGCTGTATTTTTCCTCTTTTGCTTCTATTTTCATAGAGAACATAATTTGCAATTATATCCAAACAAGAAAACATTACATTGAACAATCTGTCAAAACTAGAAATGCAAATCAAATCAAATTGGAATTTGACATTTGAATTTTCTAGAGCTGAACAAATAAGAGTTTTGATATATGTGGTTTTCATTATAAAGCAGAAATAACTGGAATATATGAAATAGAGGAAGGGAGGGGAAAAGTTTGTAATTACAAATTTTCTTAATTGAACAACAAACTGTTAAAACTTTCCATTTAATATGGAAGTGTGCAAAGAACGCATTCTTAAATGAAAGGGCAGAAAATATGTGGCCAGTTTCAGTCAGTATTGAGGGAGGGAAATTCAAGATAATGGTGCCAACTATAAAGTCCTTCAAGGCTCATGACCCAACAAAATCATGAACTGTTTATGTCCAATAATTTCTACCTGACCTACGTAAAGGTAAAGGCTCCCCTTGCACATATGTGCTAGTTGTTCCCGGCTCCAGGAGGCTGTGCTCATCTCCATTTCAAAGCCAAAGATCTAGCGTTGTCCGAAGACGTCTCCGTGGTCATGTGGCCAGCATGACTAAATGCTGAAGGCGCATGGAATGCTGTTACCTTCCCACCAAAGGTGGTTCCTATTTTTCTACTTGCATTTTTTACGTCCTTTTGAACTGCTAGGTTGGCAGAAGCTGGGACAAGTAATGGGAGGTCACTCCATTATGTGGTGCTCGGGATTTGAACCACCGAACTATTGACTTTTCTGATTGACAAACTCAGCTTCTTAGCCACCTTGTCCCTTACCTGACCTATGATCAAGCAAATTGGGTGTGTTTGAGTTCCCATGGATTAAACAATGTTGTCTGCTCAAACTGAGAGCTGTAACTTTTCTGTTGCAGCATTTGATCTCTGGACCCTTCCCTTCCACAAGAGACCCAGATGGCTCCCACCCACCAACATTAGTGCTTAAAAATGTGGCCATTCCCCCAGGGGCTTGGGCTAGAGTGGCAATAAGGCCTTATAGAAATCTTTCTATTAGTTTGAATGGGGTTTTATGTTTTTTATTATATAATTAATAAAAATGTATTATTATGTCCTAAGTAAGTTTACTATTATTAAAGTTGTACACCATTCAAAATATTTACGGAATTGAATGGCCTTTTAAATATAATAAATAAAAAAGGGTGATTGTATGCGTAGGTGAAAATTAGAAGCTATTCAGCCTGAATGATACATTTTGCTCATGTTGTAAATTTGCTTTTAGTGTTTATATGTACTCTGGTCTATAAATGTCTGCAGCTGGCCATGATGGCACTAATATAATGAAACATGCATTGTGATGGCATATGATATCACTGCCCCTTTATATAGGTTGGAATAAAATATTAAGGAGCAGAATTGGCATTGTGATGTTGTGACACTTGTTTTGTTATTTCCCTTGTCCCTCTCTGGATGACTGTGATCTGACATAGTTTCAGGTTCCCACGGCTGAGTAAGACAAAGATTAAACTATTTATTGGCAAGATGTATCAGATATAGTAAACCTTTCTATTATGACAAGTTTGCTGTTATTATTTTTGGTTTGAAAGTGTTCAAAGGACTTTTCACTCATTCTGAATGCTTTTTGTATAGAGAGAGAGTGAGAGAGAAAGAGAGTGCTAATAATATGGAACAGTCTAATTCTTGGAAGTCTGGAGTGACTCCCAGTTTCTGAAGAAATAATGTATTAGGAGTAGGATTTTATTTCAGAATTATCTATTTAATATTGAAAAACAGCTGTCACATACAATTTGTTTTTCATGATAGCTTAGATACTCACATTACCATGTTGCCAATCCATATTAGCTAACATCTGTTAAAATCTTTATTTCATAAGTTGTAGGTAAATGAAAACATAATACTGTAGTTTTTTCTGGAAATTGACTGCTAAATATATTCTTGCTCCTGTAAAGGTTGCATTTGATTGTGGATAGTGTCCTCTGAGAAAGTGCTGCTCTGGTTTTTGTGCTTTTAAAAAATAGTTCTGAATACAATTATTTCATTCAAACTTAGCTGAAATAATTGGTTAGCACAATCGTGTGAAAGTATGCATATGTTTTCACTCAATACAAAGGTGTATAGCTTTTAATTAATTTATCAAATTTATATAGCTGTTCATCTCACCAAAAGTGACTCTGGTTAGTGTCCAACAACCAACTAAAATAATAACATAAAAATAATCATTATAATCATCATAAAATATGAACACTCGTTATTAAAAATTAAAATACTATTAAAAATATAAAAGCCATAAACGGAGAGAGTAAATATATCAGCCACATCAACCACAATAGGGGAGCCACTTTAAAATGTCACCAGTTCCCTGAGACCCCAAATCTTGATGACATAACCAGGTCTTGAGGGTAAGATCAATGGAACTAACCTGACTTTGGGAGGTGGGGAATGTTACATATGGGAGATTCTACAACAGAGTAGGCATTCCTCTTGGGAGCCATCAAATATAGGTGTCTTGCAGATGGTACTTGCAGCATGCTCTCCCCACCAGATCTACTGGGATAGCTCCTTAGATAATGGCCCTAGGCCATGAAAAGCATTAAAGGTCAAAACCTTGACCTTGGGCACTGTAAGGTGGCACATCTTGCACTTCCGTTCTGTGAGATGTGCTGGCTGTCAATTTGCTTCCAGGTGCAATTCAAGATGCTGGTTTTGACCTTTAATGCATTTCATACCAGTTGGACCTCTGGATACTCTTCAAGAACAACCCTATGTTACAATATTCCAATTTGGAGACAACTAGTATATGAGTGATCATAACTAGAGCCTCCCAATGTAGGAACAGGTGCAACTAGCACATAAAATGAAGTCGCAAGGCCCTGCTGGCCATGATTTCACCAGCTTCTTTAGTTTAGCTGTCACACAAACTTCTTCTCAACCACCCAAAAGAGAAATTAAATACAGGACAAAAATTGTCCAGTATGTTGGGAGATTGTTTCCTGAAGAGGAGATGAACTAAGGCCTTTTTAACTTAGGCAAAGGAATATCCCTCTTACTCAAAGAAGAATTAACCACTGCTAGAATCAAATTTTTAACAAATGTGGTCATAGTTAGTTTTTGTCTTGATAATGGGAGATAAACTTAAAAATGTAAAACTGTAATATTAATCTTCCCAATTGTTATTGATATAAAGTACAGGATTAGATTTTACTCTCTTGGTCAAAAAAATTTATATTGTAAATTGTTTTGTTTGTAATATGAAAAGACATCTAGGAATTAGTAGTTATTTGTTTTTGTGTACTAATATCTTCCAAAGTATATTCATTTTTGCAAATTAAAATGTGAATTAATTTGAATTAAATTTGATTTTAGCTTTTCTAAAATATTATATTAGGGATTGAAGACAATGATAATTCATGACACATTATATCATTGCAACCTGTTAAAAATTCATTCAAATCATCAAAGTCTTTTTCATTTTCTAATATTTATTTGTCCACATTTTATAGCTTTGTTCTGAATTTAATTTTTTAAAGGTTTAAAATGTTGATATCCTTTTGTTTCGAGTCTCAATAACTGAGTTGTAAATTAAAAATCCTTATGGCTCTGTTGGGGAAAACAAATAAAATACTTTTCATAAGATCAGATTTCTCTGAAGAGAGAAAAAAGTGACTTCTATTATAAAAACTTACAAATGAATATATATACACGTACACAGACACATAAATTCTTTTATCAAGGAGTCTAAAACATATTTATAACAACATCAATCTTTTTTTTTGAAATTACAGTGAAAAGCATGATCTTAAAGAAACAGAACATTTTGTCAATTCAGATTCAGGTTTAGATGCTCTACATTTCCTATTATATTTATGCCAATTCCAGATACAGGTAGTCCTGGTATTACCATGGACCTTCTCAAAAGATACTTATGACATGCTTCCAAAGTTCTGATGGCTAGGGGCCTGTTGCAATCATGTGACTGCATTTGGGACATATGGTAAATAATGCTGATTTATGGGCATTTGCAGCATCTTGCAATCATGTGAGCATGATTTATGATGTTTTTAGTAATAGCAATTATACACTTCATAGTGAAGAATGGGTTTGCTTAACTACCATGGATTGACATAAAGACCATAGTGATTTGCTTAATGACCACCACAGAAAAAGCTAATAAAATTGGATTAATCATAGGATGACCAAGGCAGCATGGTGGCTCAGTGGTTAAAAGCCAGCAGCCCAAGTTTGAGAACTGAGTTCCACGCGATGGGATGAGCTTCCATCCTCACCTCAGCTCCTGCCAACCTAGCAGTTTGAAAGCATGCAAATGAGGGTAGATAAATAGGTACCATGTGGTGGGAAGGTAACAGCACTCCACGACATGCTGGCCACATGACCGTAGAAATATCTTTGGACAGCGCTGTCTCAATGGCATTGAAATGGAAATAAGCATTGCCCCGCCTAGAGCCGGCAATGACTTGTGGAGTAACATCTGCAAGGACTCCATTTGATGATCCATTTTACAACTATTCCGACTTATGACCATGATGGACAGATATTTTTATTTCACTTGCAAATTGAGATGGTGTTAAAAATGGAAAGTTTTTGGTGAAGATTTCTTTTTTTGTGTTGTCTCAATATTTTTATTGTTAAGGGCTTAAGAAATCCAATTTTAATCACTTATTTAATTAAGGTTATATTGTTTAGCACATGATCATATGTAGCTTTTTAATAATCACTGCCCCAGAATCTGTGGAAACATCACTATCAAACACCAGTGTTTCGACATAATTTTTACATTTGTCCCTAACATGACAGAAGTTTGGCTGAAACACTAAGGGAAATAATAGCTTCCTGAAAACTAAAATGTCAGCAAATGCATTATTTGAGGTTTCAGAAAATGCTTATTGATTTTGTTGATTTTAAGAATTCTAGTATTCTAATATATGCATTGTTTTTATATAGGTATAATGCATATGACCCATTTGGTATGAGCATGAAAATGATGCCACTAGCTCCAGGAACCCGTAATCTAAAGTTGACAATGAATATAAACCAAAGTTAAGTAGGAGGAGATGTGTTCTTTAAATAACTTGAACTTTAAATTATCTGACATCTCCAAGGTAGTTGAAATGAAACGAGAAACATTTTGTGAATATTCTGAAACTCAAGCAATGCTGATTAAATGCCCTTTGGATCAGATGATGTCATATAGGCCTTAAGTTTCTTCAACAAAGCTAAAAGGATATGTTGCCTATTTGAGTAAAATAAATTTGCTGTCACTTTATTTCACAGTAGGCAGATGTGATTTACTCATTTCGTCCTTTTTATTTTTTCTTTTCGTAATCTAGGCTTCTATTTCATTTCTGTTACTCTACATGTGGTGAAATTCAAACTCCCTATTTTCAGAAATATTTCCAACTTAACTTTATTGTTTTATTTATTTATTAGACAAATTTATATTCTGTCACAATCACTGAGGTGGTCAGTGTTTCCTACAAATAAGCATAAATAGTAACAATACGTGAAACCATAACTACAATTAAAAACCCAAACGATTTGGGGTATCACACCCCTAAACCTCTCCAGAGAAGAACTTCCTTTATTTTTAATGGAAGGCAGATAGCTTTTCACAACTATTCACAAACTAACAAAACTTTGAAGGCTCTTCAGCTGCAATCTCTTTGAAATAAACAATTGAATTAGGAGTATTAAAAGCTTTTTCTGTACGTATATGTATGTGCATGCACGCACACACATACATACTTTAATCTTGACTTTTACTTTTTATATTAGGACTGATTAGAAGCAAGTGGATGGTTCAAGACTTTACAATTTATTAGCTTTAGATTTTATAGCATAGAGATTTGACCATTTTCTTGTCTCTGCCTTATGTAATATCCATACATTAAGGTATTCTGAATTTTTCATACTCCATTTTTCAGCCAAGTGTTATTGTATGCTATTCATCTAGTGCTTCATAGCACAAATATGAATTATTATAGTTAGGCTTTGGTTGCTCTTTCATGCATAAATGATTCTATAAAGTATTTAAGCTTTTAAAGAAATAAAGAATAGGACTGTGCAGCACTTTAGAAATAATATGGAAAGTCTGTTTTGCTGATACCTCCACAAGTAATTTTATAAATGTTGGGAATCTGTGGAAAGTGTAGGGAAATTTTAAAAAAATTGAGTAATCTCCCTGAATGCTCATTTTCATCTCTGGGGAGAAGAAGTTATGAAAGACAAGTGGATGGATATGGAAGTACTATCAAAGTACCAATCCTTTTCTTTGTGGATCATATCACATGCTTATAGAAAAGAACAGTGCTTCCATCACACGGCTGCAAATGATTTTTTTGACCCTCAGTCCCTGTTCATGCTGGTGTTGCCATTGGTTTTCACTGTACAAGTATGTGTAGTTGTTATTATACTAGTAGTCACTGATTGTGACAATTTCTTTTTAAAGTGAAGTAACAAAAGGGTTGTGAACATAAATTTGAGCAATACATTCCATTAATTATGTGTTGTACGAATACATTTTTTTAATGTTTTGAGACTGTACTGTAAAATATATCATTGGAAAATTTGTTTGATTGGCTACTCAGCAATCCAAAAGAAAAAAAAAATCTTTGGGAGCATATGTGGACTCCCCCATTTCACCTGTTCCTCAACATCTTAAGGAAACCACATATTTTCCTTCATTTGGTTTAAGATGGTGCCAACAGATGCTATATATCTGCCCGGATATTTTTTTTCTTTTTCAAATCTCATCACTGCACATCTTTTGGAATTTTCCTTCATTCTATTTGACATGTTATTATATGATATATATAAGTACTTTTATGTTTATGCTAAATCTATCAAAAGAGTACCTTTTTCAAAAATGCCCATTCTATATTATGGCATGATATGATGTTATTATATCCCTTGGGTTCAAAGAAAACATTCTTTTGTGCTGTTTATCTGTTGACAGGGAGACAAGAGTCTCTATCTGGAAGTACAGAGTCTAGCACTAAGTGTAGATACTTTTTTGTGACACTGCTCACAGTTTTCTGTCAGTTTTCGATGGCACCCTACCACAGGGCTTATCAGCAGGTTCTGTCAGCAGCACAGCTTCTAATTTCTTGGCTGGATGTCACAGTGGCACAGGGTTTTCTCAGTGTCTTTTTAGAGCTTGCATGATCGACCTCAAAGTGTCTTCACAGATTCCATATACTGTGAATCAATTGGCAAGGCATATGGCAGACATCCATTCTGATGACATGTCCCAGTCATTTCAGCAGGGCTTTGATAATAAGGAATTATATGTTGGTGGACTCCACACAATCCAGAACCTCCAGGTTGGAGACAAGTCTTGCCAATGAATTCCAAAGATGGAGCAGAGAGCACACCTGTGAAAATTTCTTTGTGTTTGATGTAGAGTTGAGAATTCACATCCATATAGAAAGGAAGGCATATTCACAACTCTGTAGATTTTAGTTTTGTTGTGATACAAATGTTGTGTTGAGTGCTCACTCTAGTACATAGCCATCCTTGTGCCTGGTTGGCTTTACTGATCCTAGAATCAATTTTGTTGTCCAAAGACCCATCACTCATGATGATACTTCCCAAGTATTTGAAGTTCTTTACATTTATCAGCTGGGTGGTGTCAACAGTGGTTCTTACAGGCTTGGTATTTGGCACTGGCTGGTAAAATACTTCAGTTTTGTTCAATCTGATAGTCAGGCTGAAAAACATAGCAGCTTCTGAGAATTCGTTCAGCATTAACCATAGATCACTATATTTGTGCACCAACAGCACACAGTCATCATCAGGAAGGTTTCTTGAATGGCTGTTTGGTGGCACGTCATTTGCACATTCAAGTGGCGAAATTCAAAGAGCAAGCCATCCATTGGATACCTGAAATGCCAAGTCCCTCTAAAAAAGTTATTTGCCTCATTATAGCCTTTGTCTAATAAAAATCCCACTCACTCCCCAAGTCTGCAATTTTTTGGAAAAGTTGAAATTTTTTTGTAAACAAAAAATTAGCTTGTGAAACATCCTTCAGATGTATAAATGTAAATGATCTTTCTCCCTATTTTTCTCCAAGATCTATTGACCAGAACAAGATGAACTGGAACAACATTTTGACTGGATTTCTACAGTTAAGTAAGTTGAAATATCTTATCTTTGCTTCTCATTTGTAGGATGGATTCCTTTTCAAAAAACGAGTGATTAAGTTCAAATATATTTTATGAGTTTATAATTGTACTAACAGTTACAACAAATCAATCATACTTATTGCCAGAGTATTTATTGCTATTCCAATGCAGAAACTGTGTCATTAGAAGATGTGTTTGACACATCTGTAATGTAATTCCACCCCTAATTACAGTATAATATCATATATTATTTCTTATAGCTAATTTTCTGTATAAATGTATACTGTGGGTTAGATTCAGCTTCTTCTTTACCAACTGGAGTTTTTCCTGAATATAATATAATGGTAAAGACATAATTTTGCTAATTTTTCCTACCCCAAGTTCCTCAATTCTCTAGAACAGTAGTAGTAGGAGTAATTTTAAACTGAGTCAGTTTAATGTAATGGTTAAGACATCGGGCTAGAAATCAGGATACTATCAGTTCTAGTTCCACTTTAGCACAAAACCAGCTGAGTGACCTTGGGCCAGTTCCTCTGTCTCAGGCCTACAAAGGAGGTAATGGCAAACCACTTCAAAAAAAGGAAAGAAAACAGCAGGGATTAGCCCAGGCAGTCACCAGGAGTCACCAGTGAGTTGAAGGTATCAAATAAATAAATATATAATTTTTTTACAGTGGACTAGAAACATGCAGTCCCCAAATTAAGAATGTCCAACTTATGGATAACTCGTACTTACAAATGGAAAACTCATTCCTCCAGCTGACGAAGCACTGAAGCACAATATTTTCATGAACTGCTGAAGCTGCAAATTTTTAATATACACCCTGTTTTCAGCGATTCATGAAACAAAAAACACCATCCACCATTTTTAGTAATAGGCAATCAATTCATATACATAATTTTGAGTTAAAGACAGACAGGAATAGATCTCACTCTTAACCCAGAGATTTCCTGTAAGCTCTGTTTACAGAAGGCAGGATCTGCACCCTGTACAATACTAAAAGAATATTAGAATGACACATTAAGTCATTTTGAATAGTTATTAGGATTATACCAGCTCCTCTTACTAAAATGGTTATAGATGTGGTCCACAGATTTCAGTTTATTTAAGCCACCAAAGGTAGTGTAAGAATTGCAACAGATAAGAAACTGTGACAATGAATGTTAGTCATTGTATATAGAAATAGCAATGAATGTTATTCATTGCAATGTTATTCATTGCTATTTGTATATACATTTGTCTTTCAAAACATTGTTGATATTAAAAATTGCTGCAATCAAATTCTATTGATTAATGTAACATATAATATATATTAATTAAAGATATATAAGCTTATGAGTATATTAAGCTTTCCTTTACTAACAATACAAATTTAGGTCTTCCTTATTTAAAATATTCAAACTATTCTTTTTTTCCCCCTCTTTAGATTTCTTTCAAATGGCCATTTCTCATTGCATGGTATATCAGATTCCTCCACAGAGCTTTGAAATGCCCTGTATACCAGCTAGAATGGCAGAGGATGGTCTCACTTGGCAGGATGTGCATGGTACAATTGGAGACAATGCTACGGTATTGGTGGCTGGAGATAATTTCTTATGTTGCCACTGGAGTGATACATATATGAATTGTTTTGCTTACACTGCAGAAATGGAAGCCAAAGCACTTATTTCTTCAAGAATTGTTGGTTCAACACTTCAGCAGATAGGTGTGCTTGGAAAATGTGCTTTTAATTATTACTGAGATTATTTTAAATGGTTATAGCTGCTGTACAATGAAAATATAAGCAAAGAATATACTCTAGATAAAACAAACTGTATGCAGTAAAATAGATCATGAATAAAACAGTGACTAAAAACAGTAAATCAAAACAAATTACAATAGCTTTTAAAAAAAAGATTTTTTCAGCAATGGAATTTTGACTGGTGCTTGAATGGAGTTAAAGCCAGTCTTATGCATAAATATTTTTATTTTTTTAAAAAATGTTTAACTTTTTTTTTAGATTCAATTTGGAATCTGCAGTTTTGGACTAATGAAACCACAGAAGAATTGTTTTGCATTGTGAAATTATCTACTAAGTCACCATATTTGAATGAAGACTTTACAGTTATTCTATTGCATTCATTGTAAGTATAATCAAAATCCAAGTTAAAATTTGTGAGGTTTTTACCTCCAGGATCTTACTCCATTCTAATATTTTGACTTCTGATAAGGGTAGCTCCAGTTTTATATTTTGCTTTAAGACTTTCTATCAGATTTACTTCATATTAGGTGATGGGGGTAGGGAAATACTCCTTCCTTTAACAAGAAAAAGTTCCAAGAGTGGAGAGAGGAATTTCCAAGCACCAGGTACCAAGCTGAAAGGGAAAAAAGGGCTGACATGGAACAGAGTACTAAAAACAAAATATAGCTTCTTACCTGTGTTCTACATTTTAAGAACAGTTTAAAAGCAGTTGATTTAAGACAAGGAAACACTCTTTTTTTCCCTGGAGTGAATGAGAACTTAGAACATAGAATAACAGAATTGGAAGGGACCTTGGAGGTTTTCTAGTCCAACCCTCTGCCTAGGCAGGAAACCCTATACCACTTCAGACAGATTATTATCTAACATCTTCTTAAAAACTTCCAGTGTTGGAGCATTCACAACTTCTGGAGGCAAGTTCTTCCACTGATTAA
>JANHFK010007800.1:0-10585 GCA_036250565.1 Sibynophis collaris | reverse complement strand
CTTCACGTGATCTTGATTCTATCCCTCTGTTTATGCAGCCTAGAACTGTGTTGGCTTTTTTGGCAGCTGCTGTACATTGCTGGCTCATATTTAAATTGTTGTCCACCAAGACAGTTACTACTATTGAGGGACGTACCACATATACTGTACCATACTGTACATACTGTATTATACTGTACGTACCACATATACTGTATACATACAGTACATACTGTACTGTACTGTACTGTAACTTGTGTCTTCAAAATAAATTTAAAGATTTCAGTAATTATTCAGTAATTACTATTCTCCCTGTTAAAATATGGTTTTAAATATTATTGCATTTCAGGGATATTGTTCATGGATCAGTTCTATTTTATAAAATTATAACATTATATTGTTTTATTTAATAGATTAAACTGTAATTATGAAAAGTTTATAGTCGAACCCTAGCCCAATAAAATTATTCATTTTATTTGGAGATGATATATTACACAAATTCATTGTACTGTGTTATGAGGTCATAGTATCATGGCATTTAAGAACTCTGGAACCAGTCCTATATTCCAAACGTGAAAAGTAAACTGTTAGCATTCCGTCCTTTCTACTCTGTTATTTTGTAAAGTGGCATGTTTATTTTTTGGCAAGTGAAAGATATCTTCTATGAACACACTTCTTCAGCAGTGTGGCTTAAAACAGGAATAGCAATCGGAATGACAATCAATATTGTAGAGTGCTTTGTATTGTCATCCTATTCTTCTGTTAAAATTATAGTTGTATTATCATGCAGCCCCTTTGAAATCTTTAAAAATGTTATTTTGTATTCCAAGGTCTTCTGAATAGCAAAATATTTTGTTGACATAGTTCTTAGTTTTACTGAATGGAATACAGAAATACTTATTTTATGTGGTTTGGCCTGAGTATTATGTTCCCTGTTGGGAATATGTGTGTTTTAATTAGAAACACTATATCAAAAAGCTTTCTGCTTTAAAATCCACAGTAGGAAAAGGCATATGCATGTATCATGTGTATATTTTTGCAGTGTTTATGTATCAAACTAAGCCATGATTGGTTTTAATCATGGCCAAGAGTCCAGGCATGCTGAACTCAGAAGACTTATTCTGGAATGTAGAGTTGACTATTAAAATATCAAAAAATGAAAACTCACAACATTGGAGAATGCAATATTTGTGGTTTTATTGGCTGTCTTGTTCACAATGAGAAGAAAGTCCTCTCATTTAAATAGAATGAACTTCCCTTCCTTGTGCTTCTTCAAATAGATTCTCCAAGGGAACCTGGTGAATACATGGCTAACTACCACCATTGGCCTTAATTTACCTTGTGTGCCGTCTCTTAAATAAAGGAAGCAAGCATAAATATTCAGGAACTAATTATAAGGATTACCACATACATCAAAATATATTAACTTTGGAAGAATGGACAGATTTGAGAATCCAAAATTCTTACTATAAACCTAGTGAATGTTGATTCATGTGAGAACTGATTCACATTGAGAGTCAGTCAGTCAGTCTGTCCATCCGTCCGACCGTCCGACCGTCATTTTCCCCCAAATTTTACAATCATTTTTATTTTCCCCAGAAATATTACTTTTTCCAGATTTCTAAAAGAAACTGATCTTAATGTAATATCTTTAGTTAATTTTTTTGATGGAAGTAAGATATTGAGAATTGCATCTGAATTCTTTTAGGAATTTAGAGAAAAATAGCAGCCAGTGGCACAAGAATATTTGCAACTAGTAAGCACAAACTTAAACCAGAGTATATCTCCCCCTTCACTTTGTTTATCAGAAGTGTGGTTCAAAAATATGAATTTATAACTTTATAAATTATGATTTAAATCATAGAAAAATATGATTTATTTTTATTTTTTAAAGTTCCAAATTACACTTTCTTCTTGCATTGAGCAGCAATGCATTCTTAATTGCCTTGACCCTATTGTGAATTGGTTTATGGTCATGATGGCGAACGTATGGCACGTGTGCCAGAGGTGGCACGCTGAGCTCTCTCTGTGGGCATGGGTGCCGTTGCCAGCTGCTGTTCCAGGTTCCATTGCGTGCATGCACGCTGTTGGAAGAGAGCAGCTGGCTGGTGCGCATGCACATCAGACTAGCTGTCTGGCAGGCATGCGCGCAACGGAACCCAGAAGATCAGTTGCCCACCAAACACACACGCCCACACAGGCACGCTCCCGTTTTGGCACTCAGTGGCAAAAAGGTTAACCATCAATGGTTTATGGTAGAGTAACTGTGAAGATACTTGAAAAGACAAAATAAAATATCATTGTCATTGTTTATTCTATTTCTCTTTAAAAAATCATTAAAATTATCCTAAAATACAAATGAAAATAAAGATAGCATAGAAATTGGAAAGGAAAATGACAGGAAAGAGAAATGTAGGGTAAAAGGGGAAAGAAAAAAGAAAACTTTGATTTGCAAATTCTTTCAGCACAGTAAAATATAAAATAGAATTGTAGCCTCTTTTTGCTTTTACTTTACCAATTTAGCAAGTGATAGTTATTTCAATCACAAATTAACTTAATCAACAGAAACCCAAAGTTAAGATTTCATATTTGTTTACTTAAATACAAAGTCCAGAAGTGGTTTCCAGGTAGAAACAAAGTTGGATGTATTCTTTTCTCTAATTAAAATAGTCAATTTTGCCTCTCATCACTTTTTCCATCTATTCTATTGTGAGGATTGACATACTTTTTTTTACTGTGCATAAAGAATTCTCACTATAAAAAATAATGAAGTTCCAGATTTTTTCCAACTCCTTATCCAATAACCCTAAAAGAAGAACTTCAGCTTTCAATTTTATGTTAATTGTAAAGATCTTCTGTATTATAACATGGATCTGTTCCCAGTATTCCTTATCCCAGCATAAGTCCACCAAACAGGATACAATGTACCTTTAAAATTTACATTTCCAATATATATTTGAGACACATACATCTTTGACAATTTGCCAGGTGTTAGATGCATCATTTTGTAACATTTTTTTTTGCAAATTATAATTTAGTGTAAATTTTAAATCATTTGTCCACATTTTCCCCACTACTCAAGCATTATATTATAGCCAAAATTCTAGCCAACTGAAACATACACCGTTTCACATATTCATTTTCCTGATTCAATTTCAACAACACTGGCAATAACATTATTAGCACACAATGTGTTCTATTTCTCTATATTGTTTTTGCCTCCTTCGCTGCAGTATTTTTTTATGCTCTAATGTAACTAGTGACTTATGTGAGATACACTTGGAGTCCCTCTTTGGATATGAATTGCCTTCATGGTCTAATTTTTCCCTAATTATTGAAGGGTGGAAACTATAACTTGCAGCATCATAAATCTTTGTTCCAATGTAGTGCAAAAAAAGTTCAATTACCAATATTAAATTAGTGATATTTGATACTGAGAATGTGGACCATCTATGAATCCAGACTTGGCACTTATTATTAACTATACTATAAAATAAATTAGGGCCATACATCATATAGACTGTGGTTTCATTTGAATGACACAGATGCTTTACCCATAGTCTAGCTGTGAAGTTGCCTGGAAGTCAGTTCTAGGTTTTCCATTGCTAACCAGAAAGAGGGGCTTTGATTGTGCTATTTCTGTTATGGCTTGCCACATTGTTGGGACATAGAAGAAATATTTACTTTCTTTGAAATGTTAGGGAGTAATACTGATGTGCTTTACATGTTTCTATGGAGTGTTTACATGCTGTCTCAGAATATTGGCAGTAGAATGCAAAATACAGACCGCAGAATTTATAAGCTTGGAAGAGACTGGGTATGAGTCTTCCACAGGAGGAAATTATATATTGTTCAAGCCCCAAATCCTTCAGATGCTTTTAACTTTAAGAAGAATATTCTGGGTCATTTATCTTGCTCTTCCTCCATGTAATTCTATCATAACCATTAAAAAATGGTTATGAAATGAAAAAAAATGTTTCATTTAGCATAGATTGCATTGCAGAATTTTTTTGCTTCTGAATTGATCTTAATATATTAAATACAGCTTGGTATATTAAAACTTTGAATCCAAAAATCCTCGTTTTGTGAAAGGTGGCCACCTTTCTCATTCAGAAGGGGAGAAAGGAAATGAGAAGAAAATAGGTGATTGTTATTATCTGCACCATTTGAGCAACCCTATCTAAAGATTGATTGTCCCTAGATTAAAAAGAATAGAACAATAGAATTCTTGGTGCTCTCTGAGCCTGAATGTTTTCTTGCAAACATTTCATTACCAAACTAGGTAACATCATCATATCAACCATAGTTTGGCAATGAAAGGTCTACAAGAAAACAACCAGATGAATGCATCAAGGACCCCACAATTCTACCCTGAGCTACAATTTTCTTTTCTATCAAGAATAGAACTGTTGTCTAAAAACTAAGAGAAGATAGTAAACATAGAGATCATTCATATCAGATGACAATTCTCCATAGTATTTTAAAAAATTATTTGTTGAATTATTCATTGTTGCAGGCAAGGAAATGATCAACTGCTTTGCCCTTGCCCTGTTGCTAAACTCACTCACTGCTTAATTTATGTGTGTGCTTAGTTTATTACTTTGACAATCTGCCACAAGGGTTGAGGTGTTTTGTTAGTTACTGCTTCTGTTCACACTGACACTGTTGTTGCCAAGGGCTAATTTGGTCTTTTTATTACACTTCATCTAGTACCTTCCATTTGGGATGTCATAAGTTAATATATATTCAAAAAGATGTTTGTTTCATCTGAGCAGTTTTCTAGTTTGTGAAAAAACAAAATTATTTAGAGAGGTCAGCCAAAGAAGATATTTTGAACTGAATTTTTTAGAGGAAGGAAAACAAAATAGTATACTGTCAAATAAAAAAAAACAGACTTTCCATAATCTAGTCCAAATAATGAACTCAGAAGAGTTTGAATTCTTTTTTTGACAATATTTTCTATTTTATTCAGAACATTAAAATACAAACTCCCCAAAGGAAGAAAATACAAAAACAAAGCAAAACTAGACAAGATAAAAAAATAGATGTGCATAAAAATATCATAGATGTCATACACATTGATTCAAAAGAGTTTGAAATGGGAAAAGTATATTATATAATTGCTTAATAAACTACAGTGTTAGATTGAACGCCATGAAGATAACATAAGAATATTTGAGAGATATTAATTTTGATGTTTTAGTGTAATTTTATATTTCGAAGGATATAATTTTGAAGAAAAAGCTGAAAAGTGGCATAGCCTTTTAAAGAGCAACAGATGCAATTTTATATGTATCTTTGCAAGCCTTTTTCCTTGCTTTGTTGCATATTCTGTTAACTTTCTGTTGGTATTATGTCTGTACAAACTAATAAAAGAAAAATTCAGATTATAACATCAAGAAAATTATACCTTTTCATTCTGAAAAGATTTCAATAATATTCCAAGGTGAATGGATCTAATATTATAACAAAATATTGTACAAAGGCAACTGTGAGTGTTTTTCAGCTCCTTCTATTTATTTCTTCCATTCTTTATCTTTTCCCAGGAATTCATTTTCCAAACAGTATAAACATGTTTGATATTTATTAACTTACTTACATTTAAAAAAACAAGATTATTGTAAGTGATTCTGCCTGCTCCAAAAGCATGATTTTATGGATTCAAAACAGTCTTTAAAAAGTATTTCATTCACTGAAGATTTGGTTCTTTAAAGCATCAATCAGACACTTTTTTTTGCAGAAAAATAATTTCTCCTTCCCTATAGGATTTTTAAAAATATTATATAAAATTTTGAAGTTTTCAAACTTTGGCTACGTAATGGGGGAATTCACCCAAAAAATTCAACCATATGAAATTGTCCTTTACACTCTACATTTACACAACACAATATGTCACCCTACAACCATGTCTGCTCTATAGTTGAAGCTTCTGCCTTCTTACTTTCTGTCTTATGGTTTTTCCTTGTAAAACAATTGAATTGCTGGTCCATCCCCAAATTCTTTTCCCTTTGTTAAATGGGGACATTTAAAAATCGGATGTAAAACACTGAAGCAGCTTTTGAGTTAGGTTTTGTCTCCCCCAGTAAAGTTTTATAATTACAGACAGCTTGTGTTGCCTTTGGATGGTTGGTGGGAGGTTTAGCTGGGAGAAGAAGCCACTAAGGTTTGTATTTTTCCCCTGTGGAGTGCATTTCCTGGGCACTCTGCCTCCTTTCTTGTTTCTCAAATCTTTTTCCAAAAGGAGGTTCATTGAAAATGAGTAGCTGGCCTGCAAGCAAGCATATTTACTACCTACAGGACAAGACAGGGAGTTCTATAGACTCCCTGTTTGGGATCAGTGAAGATTTCATATTTTTGAACATTTTTCTTCTATTTTAAATAAAATAGATACAGGCATACCATCACTCAAATGTTTGTTTTTCCGTCTGCCACAGGAATGGCTTGATAGTGTTTATAGATATGGATGTAGAAACGTATTTTAATAATAGAATGGATTGTTATAATTATATAAAATGGCTGCACATTTTTTTTATCACGCCTTTGTATAAGTAAAAATGCTTTGTGGCATTTACAACACAGGGTTTCCCCCCCCCCCCACTTCTTGCATAACAAAAATAATGAAAGCAATTTACAGAATTTCTTATAAAATCCTTTGCATGATCTATTAAAAGAAATAACAAGAAAATGCCTGGTTTTATTTTCTTTTCAGAACAGATGCATCACTGGAAAGTGCTTCTACAAATTTACTAAAGGAAAATTCTACAGCCATTCATTGTAATACTATAAAAGCCCAAAAATATGAATGTCAGATATCTTCAATAAAATTGAATCATATTTATATTATGTGGCTCAAGATCACTATTGGAAATATATTACTGCAGTCACCATTGATGTCAGTCAAGCCTATAGATATTGGTAAGTTTTGATCTATTAGTAAAAACATCAAGCATGCTTGCCATGCTGTGTCAGACTGAGCCAGAATTATTCTTGAAATTCTACAGTAATGAAGACAACCTTGGTTTATAGGTATAGATGTACATCGTGACTAAGTCAAACTTACCGGTACTCTAAAGGATAGATTCTCTCAGAACTATGAAGTAATGGGAAAGGCAGCACAGAATGAAATGTGTATGTTAAAATCTTTTTTTTTTTTGCATCCCAACGTGCTTTAATTAGAAGTAAAACAGTCACTCTGTTTAGTGATACTAGTCCTGAATGAATTCCCTAAAACATTGAATTAATATTATTAGTTATAAATCTAGCATTCATTGACTATTGTGATTCATATTTTGACATGTCATTATTCTGACACTCAGACTTAATATTAGTAAATTTAAATTCATAGTATATTATAAATAAAATTGTACTCAAGGAAGAATATATTATATTTCATAATCCACGCTGTGGCACAAAACACACAAATGAGTGTGAACATTTGACAAGTCAAAGATACCAGTCCTTTCTAATAAAATAATATATTTTCTAGTACCTTCTCTTATTGGTATCTTATGATTATATTACTTTGTTGTTTGTACACTGAGAGCTTATGCACAAGAGACAAATTCCTTGTGTGTCCAATCACAGCTGGCCAATAAAATATTCTATTCTATTCTATGGTACCCTTAGTTACACTGCAACTACAACTCCCAGAACTGTTTGCTAGCAATTGTGGAAATTGTAGTTTCAACATATCTTGATGGAATAAAAATGGGGAAGTTGATCTGCGTTCTTATAAGAAAAAAAAATCATGTTTTTAAATATACAATTTCCCTTTGCTTTATTCCAAGTGTGAACAGTAAAAATAGGGGGGAAAAACTTTGAGGGGATGCTGACATTCTGAAAGGTTACATTTTAGTAGCTGTATTAGTACAATGCTTGTTTCATTAAAATGTAATTTAGTTTTTTAATTTTACTTCTATATAATTAAATCAAAGTTATATATAATCAGATGATGGTTGCATTTAATCTTTTGATACTTTCTGGCTTATTAAGTAGTTGCTTCAAAATTACTCATTGTCTGAACTATTTTGTATTTTATTATAATAAAAATAGATAAACAATATTTCTTTATTATATTAGTTTAGTACATTTTTATAAACTTTTTAAAATGAGTGTTTTATATTAGTTATAATATAGTTTAATTTTTGGAAAACACGATAGAATTACAGGAATTACACTATGTTTCTGTAAATCATATTATTCAATAGTCAGATATTTAAAATCTAGTTAGCAGAACTAAAATAGCATTTGTTATAATTCAGTTACATCACTTCAAATGATGCAAGGTTTTGATCTAATTTTAAAAATATGGATTAAGATAACTTTATACAAAAGTCAGCTATACTTCGTTGTGGAATGAAATTGTGAAACTGAGCTTTGTGATGTTAACTTCCACTTTTAAACTTACTCTTCCAAAACACAGAGTTTCTAGTGGTAGTTAGTTTTTAAAAATCAGTGACATGAAGTGAGATTCTTTCTTTAATACAAGATGTAGATTTGCTCTTGTGCACACTTTTTCAAGCAGCACGGAATGTTCATAATATAAATCAGTGTGTACTGAATTACTAGAAATGCAATCTTGTATATATTCATAAGAATAAGTAATATTTTTTATGGAAACTTTACATATGATCTACTTTAAGCTCCATTGCAAATATTGATTTTATTGCCTTTTAATATTTTATTCATACTTGCTGGTTTACTGATATATTGTATTAGTTATTGTACAAAATTTGACTCATTTTACAAATACCTTGAATAATTTGTAAATGATTAAATATTTTAATAACATGAATAATGTTTGAATTATGTCAGTCTTTGAAATATTGTCATATTGTTCGAATTATATTACTTTAGTATGGTTATTTGCAAAGCAGTGATTTTTCAAAAAAACCTAGAAATGTAGATAAAATTGTGAAATTCAAGAATAGTGATAAAAGTTGAATATGCAAATCAGTAGTACAGAATTATACATCATTTTCTCATAACAGTGATTCAGATCAAATGTATATTATGTGAATATAATTTATGGAAAATAAATGAAATTATTATAATATACAGGCCAACTAATGGTTCAATGAGATGTATCATACAGTATTTAATATTATAGCTCCTTAAAGAACTACTATCAAATTCTATAATTATTTATAAAATAATTTGTATGTTATTGATACTTGATCTTAAATATCTGTATTCAGATTTCAACCTAGCCAGGTGTCAGTTTTAGAGTTAGCATTAATATAAGGAAATATTGATAAACTTTCCATCCCATGAATTAGAAAAACATAGTCATTTATTTGAATTATTCATCTTTTTTTAAAAAAAAATATCTATTTTTGTTCTTTTTCTACCAAACCTATTGCCTGGTATGGGAAATCTTTCTTCCAAGCTTTAATCCAGTAAATAATATGAGAATTTTAATTATTACTTTGCTTCCTTTGGATACTGAACAAACTCCATGCACAACTGTTTCAGACCACAACCACAATTCACCAAGGCATTTATGCATATTGTATGTTGAAATTGTTTTGTTTAAGTGGAACATGAGGCAATATAATACTCTTTTTTGCTTAAGATGAAAAAGATGCTCTAGATATTAAGTGTGTTATTTAAACATATTTGAACCTATGTAAATAAAATATTTGTAAATAAAATAAAACATGTAGAAATGATCAAATAAAAACAAACTGTAAATAAGTGTGTTTAATGTATATTGTTTATCATACTATTTTGCAGTAAAACCTGACCCTCCATTATATCTGCAAGTTGAAATGACAGACACAGGACAAATAAAAATCTCTTGGTCTCAGCCAGCATCTAAATCCAATTTATTTCTATATGAAGTGAAATGTTTTACAAACTCAACTAAAAGTTTTCAACAGGTGAGACAAATTCCTTATTCTGAGCCTCTTATAAAATAGGTTTATGAGTCACTGTAAATTTGGCAAACTTAATTTAAGATTAAACAGTCCTACATTTCTGAGAAACTGAAAAATGAACTATGTAATAAAAACAGTTATTCAGTACATGAAGAATAACACATAGTTTTCTTGTAACTATGAGTTTATATTTGGGAGCATCAAGATAGAATAATGAGGAAATACATGTTGTCAGATCAATACACAAACCACATGTTTTAGATATTTATAGTCAGTCTTCCATTATGTTTTCATTATAATGGTTTGTACTAGGCACCTATGCATTGAAATGATTAAAACTAACAAACCTAATACTTCAAAATAAAGGGGATTTAATTATGCTCCACTTTCATTGGATTATACAGGTAGTCCTTGATTTACAACAATTCATTTAGTGATCATTCAAAGTTACACTGAAAAAAATGAATTATGACCATTTTCACACTTATAACCATTACAGCATCCCATGTTACTAATTTAACAACCTCAGTGATTCATTTAACAGATGTGACAAGAAAAGTTGTAAATAGAGCTTAACAAATTCCTCACTTAACAACATACATTTTGGGCTCAATTATGGATCATATGTTTTTTTGTTTTTGTTTTTTTTTTATAATCAAAGTTTTATTGGTTTTTTTTTTAGGGAAAAAGGTAATGGAAAATTTTTACACAAATTGTATCTTTTAAAA
>JANHFK010007797.1:7667-18806 GCA_036250565.1 Sibynophis collaris | reverse complement strand
TAAGGGATTTTTTTACTAATACTTTCAAACAACCTGTTCATTGAATTAATACATTTTATGTGCTTGGATAACATCAGACAGAAATCACAATATACATCAAACCACACACACACACACACACAAAAACAACAACCTGTAACAGATCTTTCCGTGTGATTGGATTGCAATCATCAAGTGCATCAACATCCTGGTTAACGTTAAGCACATTGTATGGACACAGCTAATAGGATTCTAAAGAAACCTATATCACTTTGCTTACAATTCAGTCTTTGATGCCTAATTAAAGAGGCATTAGGATCCGTGGTGGTGCAGTGGTTAGAGTGCAGTACTGCAGGCTACTTCTGCTGACTGCCAGCTGACTGCAGTTTGGCAGTTTGAATCTCTACCAGCTCAAGGTTGACTCAGCCTTCCATCCTTCAAAGGTGGGTAAAATGAGGAGCCAGATTGTTGGGGGCAAGATGCTGACTTTGTAAACTACTTAGAGAGGGCTGTGAAAGCACTGTGAAGCTGTAGATAAGTCTTCTCCAAAGGAACGGATAATGACTAGCTCGCCATATTCCACTTTTATTATAGAATAAAAAGAGTTAAACATTATCACAATTGCTTCCTGACTGCCTTTATTAAAACACAAAGTGAAAAATAGGAGAAGAGGCCTATGACACCTTTGCACTCTCAAACCTTTCCTTTTTGAATCTTAGAACTAAGTTCAAAGGAATATGCAGAAATAAAAGAGCATCTGAAAAAGTATGTTTTTACCTTGAGGGAGAAGCCATGAGCATAGCCATGAGAGCAAAACTCTCTTGGGCCCCAGTGACCCCAAGCATTCCCATTTGGCACAGTGAGCATATATCTATGATGTCGTATTCCATAGGCAGCAGGAAATGGTCAAGAGAAGTATGATGCTGACAGAGAGATCTATGGAAAAGGAAATGCGTCTGCCTATTGAAACGCAACACTTGCAGAAATTGCAACCTCCACATACTGAAAACTGTTTATAAAATGCGCAGAAGACCACCCTCAACCTATCATGTTTCCCAATCTTAGTAAAGTAAAATCAAATACTGTAACTTCCCATCAGTTATTCCAACTGATCTGATTGTACTGTGTTACCAAATCATTCTATTTGTTTTAAATGTTGTAACTCACTGATATCAGAAATTACAGCCAGTACAGGGTTCCAAGCAATACCCAGAAACTAGAAAACAAGTTTAAGGCTAACTGAAAACCCCAAAATTTTTCAATGTAGCAAAATTCCTCTAAAATCAATCTGAGTTGTTCAACTGGGAAAGTTGAAATTCAGCAACCCAGATTGATTTTAGAGGAATTTTGCTAGATTGAGAATGTTTGTGAATTTAAGTTAGCTTTAACCTTGTTTTCTAGATATTGAAACTGCAGACAATAGTTTTCATACTTTATATATGTTGCAACTCACATACTTATATTACTGGAAACATTTCTGTTTCTCTCTCTTACACTGCTTATAATGCAAATTTCAGATATTGAAAGAAAATAAAAGCTATAATTAAATTGGTCCCAATAATATGTTTGATCTGTCAATGCCAAAATCAAGAAGCAGAAGTTACATTTGTCCAATCTTGAAGAAGTGGAGACCATTAACTGAATTTTTTATTTTATTGTATTGTTATTTACTAGAAATTTTGCATTGGTATAATCAGAGTCTAACTTTAAATTTGTAGCTACCTGGTTATAGCACTTGGATTAAAAATGTTACATCAATGGCATAAACAACAATAGATAAAACCATAAATTAGTGATTATATAATTGCAAGTTATATTGTGCCAGTTAGTACCTCTCACCCAAGGCTCTTGCCAAGGTTATTGCAAAACTAATTGAGTGTTAGGTAAGCCATTAAGAGGTCCTGGAGAGGAGGAATAGGAATGAATAAATAAATAATTCACCTGGCACTCTTTAACTGGGTAATGCCCCTTGGTCTACTTGACACATCTTCCTTGTAGGTAGCACAAAAGAGAGGCAGAACCTTTTTTGTTATAACTGCTTACAATTCCAAAACAACATACATTTGATGTCTACTTTTATAGTTTCCCTCTCAATTAAATGTGCAGGCAACAGAATTCCTTTTTATTCTGCAAGGAGACAGCACAGCCCATGATTGTCCGTAAAGGAAGCAAAGGACACTTATTCCACGAAAAGCCAACATTTCCCAATTCCAAATGACCATTGAAAGATGCTAGTCACTAGTTGTTCTACAAACTAAGACATCAGTCAAAAGAAGCTGTGCCTATGGAGCCCTGCTCTGCTTTTTAGTGCTGTTAACCAATTAGTGAATTTTCCTAGCAATAACTGATGAAGAGGACTTGCCTGAAATACTCAATACATCAGGTTAACACTGGGCTATTAGAAATTGCTTTCAAATGGGAAGGAACAACAATATTTTCTTCCAGAGGCAAGATATGTGAGAAAAGAACTGGCATAACTTGTAAATCAAATCTTCTTTTTCAAAATTAAGTATTTTTCAGAGTTCTCAAATTCCAATCTCTTTAATGTTCCTCTTTCAATGCAAGCAAAATCCATCACTATTTCATATGGAAGCAGGGTGTACAAGATACCAAATGTGCTTCATTTGGCAAGAACAGTTTTCCTGGTCAGAGTTAAGCTCATCAGTATCGCTGCCTGCTACAACAAGACTCTTTTCAGCTAGAAAAACGGCAAACATCGCAAGTGCGTGTCCTATGGTGCGTTGCACAGGACCAGAGGTGGTATTCAGCAAGTTCTGACCTGTTCTGGAGAACCAGAAGCAGAAATTTTGAGTAGTTCTGAGAACCGGTAAATACCACCTCTGACTGGCCCCACCCCCATCTATTCTCTGCCTCCCAAGTCCCAGCTGATCGGGAGGAAATGGGGATTTTGCAGTAACCTTCCCCTGGAGTGTGGAGGGAATGGAGACTTTACAGTATCCTCCCCTGCCACACCCACCAAGCCATGCCACGCCCACCAAGCCACACCCACAGAACTGATAATAAAATTTTTTGAATTCCAGCACTGCACAGGAACTGAGTTCTTGGTAACCTGAAAGCAAACTGTCAGCATGATAATTTAGTGTCATAACAAAGGAAAGGTTTGAACAACAAACAGAGGTGGATAGTTTATTTCCCCTTTCAATACGAGCTCAATTTTCCCTTCCAAAATTGATACACAAACTTTTGTTTTTATTTAATGTGTCCTTCTCTGAATGAATGGCATGATTCTCTGATAGTAAAATGTGTGTGATGTAACTGTTCGTAAATCATATTTTGTAGGCGAAACAGCTAGCAAGATATGCATACATCACAAACGTTATGAAATGCACAAACGTTTGTGTCCTCAAATTATATTTCAATTTCCTGTAGAGTACAGATAATCCTTGACTTACAGCAGTTCATTTAGTGACCGTTCAAAGTTACAACAGCACTGAAAAAAGCGACTTATGACTATTTTTTCACACTTATGACCGTTGCAGCATCCCCATAGTCTTTTGTGAACTTCTGACAAGGAAAGTCAATGGGGAAACCAGATTCACTTAACAACTGTGTTATTAGTTTAAGAACTGCAGTGATTCACTTAATAAATGTGGCCAGAAAAGTTGTAATATGGAACGAACTCAATTAACAAATTTCTCACTTGACAACATGGGCTCAGTTGTGGTCGTAAGTTGAGGACTACCTATATATTTTTTTTAAAAAAAATTAATAAGGAATAGTTACAATCTACATACTATTACATACCGGTCACATCTTCTCACATTTCTCAGGCATCCTTATTACGGAGGAAATGTGGCCCACACTGCCCCCTGCTGCCTGACCCGTTAGCTAGCAAAAACATTGAAGAGCCACCTCTACACATGTCCCAGCACAAATTATAAAACTGACAGCAAATGAAATCAGCATTACAATTAAATGTCATATCTAACATTCATTCTGCTGCACCATTTTGCTAAATGGTAATGACATTAGCAATCCATGTATCGTATTAAAACACCAGCTGCCAGCTATTTGCTAACACCTGCTCTCTTCTCTCTTTTCTGCTGTCAAGGAACCAGAGGGGAAGAGAATCTTATCTTCCATTCAAAAACATCCAGCAAAATAAAACCCGAAAACCTTCCACTACTTTTGAGAGTAATTTATATGCTTGTTAGGGTCAGTAAGTCATTTGCAAAAATCCAGATGACCCCTGGAGAGAAGCAAAAGAGATTCAAAACTTACTCTTTACTTCTAGTGGACATCCAGGTGTTTGCAGCCCAGGTATAACAACTGTCCTTTGATCCATTTGTTAAATGGAAATGGTCTTCTGAAATTCAGCATATATGGCCGTGATGGAGAACCTATGGCACGCGTGCCACAGGTGGCACACAGAGCCGTATCGGTGGGCATGCAAGCATTGCCTTAGTTAAGCAGCAGCATACATGCACACGGCCAGCTAATTTTCAGGCCTTCTGATCCCACCAGAAGTTGGCAAACGGGCAATTTCCGGCCTTCAGAGGGCCTCCGTGGAGTGGGAAAGGCCTCTGGAGCTTGGGGAGAGTGAAAAACGGGCCTACCGGGCCCACCGGGCCATTGCATGCCAAAAGCAGGGGTCGTGTGCGCATGCGTGTGGGCGGGGCACATTGAATTATGGATGTGGGCATGGGACGGCAAAAAGGTTAGCCATCCCTGATACATGGCATTGTGGGTGGGTATGTTGCAGAAAAGAAAGACAATGATTATAATTCAAAAGATATAAAGATAGAGAATATCCTCAGTTCAGACAACCAATTAAAGAATTCCCATTCTTCCTAGCTGGTGTTTAGGGCTGAATCTATGGAACTGTACTCTTTGTGTCTGTCTTGTTTTGTGGTTTAAAGCTGAGGTAATTTTGCACAGGTGGGTGTAGTGGTTAAGCCTCCAGTCTAGAAACTAGGGCCGTGTGTGTTCTAATTCTGCCTTAGGTACAGGATAAATGCCACTATGCAGGGCAGCCACTGTGGCCAAGTACCACTAAGCAGGGCAGCCAAGATAGGGCAGAAGAAATAGAGTGATAGGGGTTGCAGCACCTATCACATGACCATGGGGGTGCTGCAACAGTCATAACTTCAGGCACAGGTCATAAGTCTGATGGACTGCAGGCTACCATAAAGCCAGGTCATGGAACACACTTGAAAGTAAATCAGGAAGATTTCAATTGGGGAGTCCATCTGTCAAGAACAAAGAACACTTATCTACAGGAAATATGCATGTGTAAAACTTGTAACAATTCTGGCTAGTTAGAAAGTTGACAACTTGCTGATCTCAGCTAGAAGTAGAGATAGGGATGGCCTGCAACCAATAAAATGTGTATTAGATAAGTCCTGGGGCATTCATTAGCCAAGGCTTAGAAATAGGGACAGTTAGAGACCAATAGAACGAATTGCAGAATTATTACTAAAATGTTTATTTAATAATATTCCTTATTATATCTCCTTGTACCGCCTTTTCTTTTAGCGAAAATGTATAAAGCTTACTTAATCCTTGTTCTGGGCTGTTGGCATTTTGGCTAGGACCTCATGTCTGGCGTCCATCATTGGCTTCAGCACCAGGCTCATACCCACATTGGGGACAACACTTGTACATTATCAGTGATAATCTACTGGAAACAGTTTAAACTGAGTTCTTGGTTAGATGTAATATTCCAGACCAATAATTAAACTTATATTGTGCATCTGATTCACAAACTTAAAACCTACTTTAAACATAAATAGAAAATGATTCATTGTATTATAAGAAACGATTCAAGTAATTCAAGTATCGTAAGCAATGGATATGCCACCCTTTTCTGATTTTTGGAATCTTTAAATTTAGGTAATTGTTATTTTAAATAACTTTTCGATGAATTATTCGGGGAGCTAAATCATGATCAATCACCCTGTCTCAGTTCAGTTCACAGGGTTGTTGTTATGGGGAAGATAGGAGAAAGAAGGAATATTAGATATGTTCACCGCCTTGTGTTATTTGTAAAAACAATAAAAGTGAAATAAAAATAATTGGTAGTTACCTTTGTTTGCTTTGAATAGAAAATAATAATTTGGGTAATGCTTATTAATCAGTGCTGCTCCTGTTATGTATTTATTTATTTATTTATACTCCATTTTCCTTGAGGACTTCAAGAGGGATACATAGCTTCCCTTTTCCAACTTTCCTTGCATAACAACTGTGCTCGAGAGAAGCTGGGCTGAAAAATCTCAAGAGTGAAGTTGAATCCAGGTTTTCCCATATGTTCTCCTACATTCACCACATGGCCTCCTTTTTTATGAATAGAGCAGTGATGGCTAACCTTTTTGCTGTCGCGTGCCGAAAGGGGGGGGGGTCATGCGCGTGCTTGCCCACACCCATAATTCAATGCGCCCCGCACATGCACACGCAACCCCCCCACACTCCCCTTGCTTTTGGCACGTGATGACAAGGTGGGTCTAGTAGGCCCGTTTTTCGCCCTCCCCAAACTTGATAGCCTTTCTAGGAGTCTGGGGAGGGCGAAAACGGCGTCCTCTCTCCCCCAGAGGCCGGAAACAGCTTGTTTCCAAACTTCTAGTGGACCTGGAAGGCCCGAAAATTAGCTAGGTGGTGCGCGCATGCGCACTGCATCTGAGCTGGGGCAACACTTGCGTGCCCACCAATATGGCCCCGTTTGTCACCTGTGGCACACACCTGTGCCATAGGTTTGCTATCATGGGAATAGAGGCTCTCTGAGAACTGTGTTCTCAAGTTAGACTAGATCAGTGTTTCTCAAACTTGGCAAGATGTGCAGACTTCTTGCTCATGCTAGCTGGGAAATTCCGGGAGCTGAAATCCACACTTCTTAAAGTTGCCATGGTTGAAAAAACACTGGACTAGAGGTATGTCACGTAAAGTATATGAAAGAAGGTCCAAAGCTGCCTACTTCCATTGGCTTTTCTCATCTCCATGCAAAAATAGTCCTTCCTGGCCTAAATGAACTCATGATCTGATCTATAAAAAGCAGATTCTTATGCTTCTCTATGTCATGCCAGTCAGCCATTCCATATGTTCTACACCTACTGTTGTATGTTATTAGGTGATGTGAAATATGAGTGTGGAAACCTGGCATCAAAACAACAAAAATCTAAGCAGAGAGGGAATCCTGCAAGGGTTCTGTAAATCGGAGATCATGCTAAATCTGATGCTGGAGACAACTGGGGAGACAAGGGTTGAAATTTGTGTTGAAATGTCAACAACAACAGAGTACAATTCTCTGGTTAATTAAAAAAACCTTTTATGCATGATCAACATGCCCTAAAAGGCAGGGAAACGGGATTGGATTGAATTGGAATGAATAACAAAAACTAAGGCATTTATGTATGCTTTGTTTTCTGAGTTTTATTCTAACTGCAAAGATTTAGATCTTTGCTGCAACCGCCAACATTTACCCAGAGTTACTGCAGGAAAAATATATTTGCAATTCTCAGAAAAATGTCCTATGTCAATAGTAGAATATTTTGAAATTGGAGTATAGATTGGCTGGGGGGAGGGGGGAGAGAAAGGAAGGGGGAAGTAAAATGCTATGATGTCATCATTTAGGTAAAGTCTTCTGGACAGAATGCAGTGGGAAGAAAATGAGATCTCTTATTGAAATGTGAGCAACCTTAGCAAATTTTATATTATGCCTATTTTGATTCTGGGATTTATTATTTTGTTATTATTGCAAACAATAAAAAATATTGTTAAAGGGTGGGAATGAGGGATAAAAAAGATTCAGCATTTCTTTTCAAACATAACAATATAGCAGGCGTGTAAAAAGCCAGATTCTGTAACTAATAAGAGTTGCATCTAAGAGACCATATGTAACCCATACTGACACAGCAGTAACTGCATTTCTGTGGAATAGTGTTTCAAGATGAAGTGTGCTTGTCATTGCACTTGTTGAATATTATCTCAAAGAATAAAAGCATAAGACTCATGCTATTAAACTTCTTACGAATACACAGATGTATTCTAATATCTAAAGGGCCTAATAATACAGCTTTCGAAAACCAATAGGAGATTGAATTCCCCACCCACCCTGAAAGGATTAATTACCCCACTGAGACAAAACTCTTAACAGCAGAGCTGTATATGTAGCATCTTAGCGATGTAATTAAACAATAACATTTTCATGCAGAAAGTCCCTGGTTCTAAACCTAGCATAAGAGCTGTGGTGGCGCAGTGGTTAGAATGCAGTACTGCAGGCTATTTCTGCTGACTGCTGGCTGCTTGCAATTTGGCAGTTCAGTTCCTACCAAGCTCAAGGTTGACTCAGCCTTCCAAGGTCAATAAAATGAAGACCCAGATTGTTGGGGGCAATATGCTGACTCTGTAAACCACCTAGAGAGGGCTGTAAAAACATTATGAAGCGGTATAGAAGTCTAAGTGCTATTGTTATCTTATGACACAGAACTAGGAATAGCTGCTTAGCAAAGTCCTAGGAGAACCAATGATATATCCTGCTCTAATCCAAATTTCTATGTTACTGATCAGGATAATTTGTTTCCTTTATCCAGTGTCCACCAAAATTAAGACATAGAGTTTTTTATATATCAGGAGGCACAAGTTTTGCATGCAAATAGTCTTATTCCAGTCTGGTTAAACATTTGTGCACCAAATGATGAGAAAGAGCTCTATCTATGGCTCTGGAGAGCTCTTACTAATCAAATCAGATAATGCTAAGCTGTACAATAGAAAGAAGTGGAATGATTTTGCAGAACATGTGGGATCTTAAATCAAATAGAAAACAAACAATTTAACTTTATGATCTTTCATCTTTTCAGTATGCCACCACAGGCTGTTCCCTGACACTCCATCATACAGAAAAGCCAGATCATGAAGACATTTGTGAGTATCGCCCTTACTCCTGCCCATGTCCAGGAGCATCATGCAAATGGCAAGGTTCGTTGGAAGCTGTGATGTCTCATTTAATGCATGCTCACAAGAGTATTACGACTCTTCAAGGAGAAGACATTGTCTTCCTCGCCACAGACATTAACTTGCCGGGAGCCGTCGATTGGGTGATGATGCAGTCGTGCTTTGGCCATCACTTCATGCTGGTTCTGGAGAAACAGGAGAAGTATGAGGGCCATCAACAGTTCTTTGCCATAGTCTTGCTCATTGGCACTCGCAAACAAGCAGAGAACTTTGCATACAGGCTCGAACTGAATGGCAACAGACGGAGGCTGACCTGGGAAGCAACACCACGCTCCATTCATGATGGGGTGGCAGCAGCTATCATGAACAGTGACTGTCTTGTGTTTGACACTGCCATAGCACATCTATTTGCAGATAACGGGAACCTTGGAATCAATGTGACTATTTCTACATGTTGTCCGTGATTTTTTTGTGTAACTTGTGAAACCATGTGGTTTCTCTGGGCATAGTGCTTTCATGTTTTGCTGAGTCATTTTTTAAAAAAAAATGGTATTCAACTGTTGCCCTGTCTTTTCCTTCTCATGCAGATCATAAGTACATGAGGAAGAGCAGGAATTTGCCACCAGTGTCATCACAAACCTGTCATTCACTTTGGAGTGATGTATCTGTAGTGTAATCTATATATGTACACTCCCTCCATTGTATGAAATCCTGCACAAATGTTAATCACTGGGTGGCAATACACCCACATAGGGAGTGTACCTTCATACGTAATACAAGTCTTACCCTGACATTGTAATAAACTAAATTCATTGGGAATTTTAAAATAAGATTTATCAGAGTAGTTGCTAAAGCAAAATCAATGCCCTTTTAATCCAAAAGGAGAGAGATATTTTTAAGAGTTTCACTGGCGTTTTTTAGAGGGAGAAACAATGTCATCATCTTAAAAACAAAGCTTTTTTAAAACATAGGGAATAAAGGATGTGGGATATCCATCAAAGGTAAATCTTCAATACCTAAAGAGTCCATGCAGAAGTTTGGAAAAATGAGGTGCTTAAATAGACTACAGCACTTCTGGTTCCAAGCAGGGAACACCATATTTAAACAATTCCACACAACAGAAACATGGTACAGAAAAAAATAATGTCACTAAATTACAGCTTCCCTCCTATAAGGCTGTGCTGCTTAAGGGATTTTTATTTTTTTTACTGTGAGGGAATTTGTGAAATTGTGATAATTTACCCACAACATGGAGTCTATTTCTACAATCTCAGTACTTTGATGGTTCACTATACTTCATCTCCAGGAAGAAGCAGTACACAGCTTCAAGCAATTGATAAAGCCCTTGACCATCTTTGTAACAAAATATTAAAAGGAAAGAGTAAATAAACAGAATGTGACAGTGTTGGAATTGCTTTATTTTTAAGCTTTTAACACACAGGAATTTGTGGATATTACATTTTACACAGTAATGCACACCAAAAAAAAGTTTATTTTATCCAGTGAGTTTTCTTGCTTTTTTTCTGGCTAATGAATTGGTTGAGTTTTTATCTTTTTAAAAATGAATGTTTTCTATTAGGAATGAAGACTTGGATATCTGCACAGTGGGCCCACTTCATCCACTCATCTGTCTATTTCTATAAGAGTTGAAGAGACTCTTTGTCAGAGCTGCTTACCTAAGGGGTTGCAAAACACACACACACACACACTTTCTCTCTCTCACTCTCAAACATGGCATACTTCACATGCACATTAATATTCTAAAAAGTGATCTAGAATAACATAAGGGAAATTGATATGAGGGTGGTCTTCTTTTCTGCTATTTAATTTTTTTTTTCTGTTGGCATAGCCATATTTACTCTAGTTTTCTAAATAAATCTTTTGCAAAAAAAAAACAAAAAACTTGTGTGGACTCTTTTACTGAGTAGAAAAAGAACACCTGAGCATCAAGTTTGCATTCATATCGTAGCTGCCAACGACAAATGTACCTCAATGGAACAGCACATCTTATGTACTGGCCCTAGTAAGCTTTTCCTGTCACAGTGACAGTCAGTGAACAGGTGTGGAATTTATTCTAGTAGAATCAGAGGTGGTATTCAGTAGGTTCTGACCAGTTCTAGAGAACCGGTAGCAGAAATTATGAGTAGTTCAGAGAACCAGTAAATACCACCTCTGACTGGCCCCATCCCCATCTATTGTCTGCCTCCCGAATCCCAGCTGATCAGGAGGAAATGGGGATTTTGCAGTAACCTTCTC
>JANHFK010007794.1:7258-22541 GCA_036250565.1 Sibynophis collaris | reverse complement strand
GCCAAAGAATTGAGGCCTTTGAACTATGGTGCTGGAGAAGACTCCTGCGAGTCCCTTGGACTGCAAGGCAATCAAACTGGTCAGTCCTAGAGGAGATCAATCCCGACTGCTCTTTAGAAGACCAGATCCTGAAGATGAAACTGAAATACTTTGGCCACTTAGGGAAGGAAGGACTCACTGGAGAAGAGCCTAATGCTGGGAACGATTGAAGGCAAAAGAAGAAAGGAAAGACAGAGAATGAGGTGGCTGGATGCAGTCACTGAAGCAATCGACATGAGCTTAAATGGTCTCTGGGGGATAGTAGAGGACAGGAAGGCCTGGAGGAATGTTGTCCATGGGGTTGCGATGGGTTGGACATGACTTCACAACTAACAACAACAACAATATCATTTGCAAACCATGACCCCTTGTATTACACAACCCTATTAGTACTGATTTAATGTAGATTGCCTGAAATAGAAGAGTATTTAAGAGGACTATCAGGCACCTACGAATTTAACTTTTTCAGTTTGGAATACAGCTTTTAGCATTATCTGCAGGAAAACAGGACAAGTTATGGCAAACTCCACTCCATAGTAACATATGTTGTACAGGGCTCCTTCCTTTACTTATTGGGTTGTGACATATTCAGATGCCACAAAAGCAATTATTTTCTTACTAGCAAAAAAAAAGATCAGATAGTCCAGCAGATTTGTTTTTTGCTGGTAACTATCAGTTACCATCTAAGAACAGACTTGATCTGGCTAATTGAGTATCTGTACTAAAAGACAAAGAGAACTACACATCCACTAAGTCTATTTCCCTCTCTTGAACATGTAATTTAGACAAATGAGGCTTTATCTTGATATATTTCTTAATAAACCTATTTTTGCTTCAAATGCCGTAAATGTTGATTAGCATTTATTGATAGTTGGGCTAAGCCC
Source organism: Sibynophis collaris (assembly GCA_036250565.1). NCBI lineage: Eukaryota > Metazoa > Chordata > Lepidosauria > Squamata > Sibynophiidae > Sibynophis > Sibynophis collaris. The sequence continues at coordinate 21,618 of JANHFK010007794.1, read as the reverse complement.
ATTCCTGAATTCCACAAAAAAGTGTTTTCAACAATTTATTTTTAATGGGGCCTGTTGTAATTCTTTCAGTATCCTCTTAACACTGCTTGTGATTAGGAGCGTATCTTCTAACAAGACTTAAAGCATATGGTAAATAATACATTGTTAGGCCATTGAATTACTCTCAGATGGAGAACTTTATGAGGTAGGCTATCAATACCCTGTTCTTTCTGAGTTGATGCCCAATATATTTGGTGTGATTCCACAGCCATCTGGCTACATTGAGCCGGTCTTTCTCCAGCATTCTTCCTTGCAAGCACTTTGGTTTCTCTCTGCCTTTTGATATGCACCTTAGCAGCACTGTTTCATAGAAACTGGATTATGTGTGCTGGTGAGTGTAGGTTAAAGTTTCTGGCAGAAGATCTTTGGTTAGTGGGGACTGATTCTGGGTGGATTTTGTGCTAACTTTGCTCATTTGGCGCAAAGATTAAAACAATTAACCAGTGGAACAACTTGCCTCCAGAAGATGTGAATGCTCTAGCACTGGAAGTTTTTAAGAAGATGTTAGATAACTATCTGTCTGAAGTGGTGTAAGGTTTCCTGCCTAGGCAGGGGGTTGGACTAGAAGACCTCCAAGGTCCCTTCCAACTCTGCTATTCTATTCTAATATATTTGCCTCCTTCGAGAATTCTTCTTTAGATGACTGCATGTTTGCACTGAACTGGTTCAATAAGTTAATTACACTCAGGGACTCATCCAATGGATCAGAATGAGATACCTTAAAACAATTTTATTTCATTAACCATCACCACTCTTGAATGAATAATGTTTATTTTATTTTATTTTATTTCGGTTCTGTTTCGTGATAGATTTATGGACATACACGTCTTATCTGCAGAATTTGTGGCCATCCCTGCTTTTCAGCTAAAGACAGCTGACCAGTGTGGCTGACTGCCAAAGACTTGATTCCTTTGTTTTTTGCAGATTTCACATGAGAAGGAAACTTGGGTCACCCTTGTGATTCCATCTAAATGGTGGATCACATGTTTTACAGGTCTGCTTTAAAGTGAATTCACTGATGATGGCATCCAATCCAATTTATTTTGCAAGGGAACATCTCAATAAATAGGAAAGTTCTCTACTGCTTCCCTGTAGCCCAAAACGTTTTCTCAAAATCTGCTACAATATGTTGGGACACCCTCCAAAAAGATTTTCAGCAAGAACTGGAAGACCTTATATGGAAGAAGAGAGCAGATTTCTTATGGTGCACTGTTGGATTTTTTCCTTAGGTCAATTGTTTTTATTTTCATGTTGTTTTTTAATGCAATTCTTTTTCTTGCAGGATATTAATGAAAGTGGTACGGTCAAACCATCTAAAAGGAAGGAAGTGTCTAGTCCAATTTATGTTGGTAGAGAAGATGATATTAAAAAGCTCAAGAGAACAACAGCCATTGTTCACGAGAGACAAGTTGTTATTTTCTACCATGGTGGACATTTTTATGCTCTGGATTGCCGCTGTTACCGTAAGAATTTAAAAATGATGTGCAATGAGGCTTCTAGAGGCTATACTTTAATATAGCTATTAAAGTCGCTACATTCAGTGAGAACAAAGCAAGTCCCTTGTTGGGTTAATGCACATATTCTTTAATCCTGTATCTTCTTGGATAGCAAAATGCGGTTGGGAAACTCATAAGCAGGGAACACATGCTGTATCCCACACCTGTTTATGTTCCCCAGCCATTTGTATTCAGAGCTATAATAGCTCTGAAACTAGAAGTAGGGTACAACCACCATAACTAATAGCTCTGGTCTAATATATTTTTATCTTTTAATAGATGCAGGAGGTCCCTTACATCTTGGGGAAATAGAGGTAGGTAAACACAATACCCACTTAATATGACAGCTAATGCGGTAACCAATATTTTTATATAAATGAAAGCATCAAAGGGCGGAGACATTGCAAATACAATTAATTAAATGATCAGAGACAATTTGTAGGTAGACAATATATGTGTCTATTTCTAATGTTTATAAGGTAATGAAAAATGTTTTTGTTTTTCCCTTGTGTCTGTAGGACATCAATGGACAACCATGCATTATTTGTCCTTGGCATAAGTATAAAATAACTCTGAATACTGGTGAAGGATTATATCAAGCAATAAATCCCAAAGAACCATCTGCAGTACCCAAGTGGAAATCAAAAGGAGCAAAACAAAGGACTCACAGAGTCACTGTGGACAACGGAAATGTTTATGTGACTCTTTCAGATTTAATGGAGTATAAAGAGTCTGACTACTATGCTTAAAAATACAAAGCAGAAAAATAACATTTTTAAATAATATTTTGCTTCATAAGAACTTGAATGAAAAAAACTGTTGAATATAGGTAGGCCTCTTACAACTACAATTGAGCTGAACATTTCTGCTGCTAAGTGAGACATTTGTTAAGTAAGTTTTGCCCCATTTTACAACCTTCTCACAGTTGTTAAGTGAATCACTGCAGTTGTGAGTGTTAAGTGAATCTGGCTTCCCCATTGACTTTGCTTGTTAGAAGGTTGCAGAAAGTGATGTTATGATCCCGGGATGCTGCAACTGTCAAAAATATGAACCAGTTGCCAAACATCCGAATGTAAAACATGTGACCATGGGGATGTTGCAATGGTCATCGGTGTGAGAAATGGGCATAAATCACTTTTTTTCAGTGCCATAACTTTGAACAGTTACTAAATGAACTCTGGCAAGTTAAGGACTACCTGTATAAATTCTGGTCTTGTTATCTAAAAGGCATTCTGTTTCTTTGTGATACATTTGCTTAGTAACACTCCCTCAGTGATAGAGGTTTTTGTTCAATATCTGCAGGATCTTGGTAGAATTATTTCCAGAATATTTTCAAAACAAAATAATCCATCTGGAACTTAACTTTTCAAATGTTCTTCCTAACAGCCTCCTGTGTCCACAATCAGATCATTTCACAACTAAAACCCAGAATAGACATGGAAGGAGATGTTATCTCCCCACCCACCCCCGATACATTAAGGGAGAACAAGGACTGGTGAGTTAGGGTTGATTGTCCTATTCACTCCAGTAAACAGCTCAGCATGTTTTCTTTCTGAGTTGGAGCTATATCATTGTTATCCAATCCTACGGAAACAAGAAACTAGTTTATGCTGCCATTTTTGACGCATCAGCCAGCAAACTAAATAATAAATGTACTTACCGCTATTGAACCAGGCTGCAAGTGAAGACATCTTAGTTGAGGAGAAGGCACAGTTTAGAGTGGACTAATCAATTCTTAACCACCATCTGGCCATCCACTGTTTAACTGAGAAATACTCTTTCCAGCCCAAAGCCTTTGGGCTAATTCCTAAGGGAGAAGATGTGAGAATAATCTTAATAGATGAAGTGTTGCTTCTTTTCATTTAATTTCTGCACTCCAACATTATTTGAGAATTAGATCCTCCTCCTGGGGCTGAAATGACCATGGCGGATCTGAGTGTGAGACAGAGGGGCATGAAGAGTGCTGATCCATAGAATGGCCGAGGGTCAGACACAGTAATGGGTTCCTACCGGTTCGCTCTAATCCTTAGAACCGGTAGCAGCGGCGGCGGGAGGCTCCTCCCACCCACCTGGATGTCATCACGGACGCTCTGCATGCACAGAAGCACTGTGCGCGAGTGAAGTGCGCGGGTGCTCCCGTTTCAAACCGATAGCGAAAGTAAGTGGAACCCACCCCTGGTCAGACACAACTGAAAGGCTGATGACAATGACCTGGAGACAATCCCTGCTCAGAGACAGTGAGGCAGATATTATTTTTTAACTTGCATGTTAATAAGCAAGGGTCTTCTCTCATTCGTCACCTCCCCTTATTGGTTGGTCTTAGCTTTTTTATGTGCAGAGGAGATCATGATCATGTCATCTCAATAGTGAGAAGAGAACTGAGGGCTTTGTCACTTTCTGCTTAGAGGAAAAACTAGTAAAATAGGTTCAGAAAATTTAATTCACGGTATTTGTGTGACACTATCATAATATAAGAAAATTAAGGAGAATGCTATCAAGTAGGTATACATTTGCAAATACCTTGGAGTGGGTTGTAGGTTTTTTTTTCAGATGTTAGTATCCTGGAAACTTTTTGATAACTGGCAAGTATTGTTCAGTGCAGCTTCTCAATTATTCTTGAGTTTTGTTTTCTATTTGGAGAGAGCTCACTATATCCCCAAAAAGGCTTTATATTCAAGGTTGCCTCCCAGCATTTCTACAATGGCCAGGTCTGTACTTTTAGAAAGCTTTACATCCTTGAAACCATTCAATTTAAGCTTATTAGAGGTACTCTTCCAGTCCCATGATGGAACAAATGCTGCTTTTTGTTTAGATATAGGCTTGGTCTTTGTGGATGCTAGAGCCTGGTACTATCATTTTAAACAATTACTAATGTTAGCATGTTTCCCAGTGAATTTGATGCTATTGATTCTTCAACCTGGTTTAAAAGGTTGAAACCTTTACTGTCTAACTCTCTTGTGGAAATGTCTTTGAAAACAGACACATTTTTAAGTACCTGAGACACCGATCTTCAAATTATTCTCTATGTGATTCCCAGTTTTGCAAGACATGGGGTCTTTTCAAATGGATATGAGCCACCCTCGTACCTCTCTTCCATCACAGTCCTGAAATTTTGTTGACTCTTCATTCTGGCCAGCCTGGATGCATTGCCTTCTACTTTTCTTTGGGGTTACAGAAATACTCCTAACACACTTAAGAGGGCATCAGGATGACAATACCAGCTCACCTGAAGCTTAACAATTACAATGTCTATTTCCCCCAAAACAGACTTTCCTTGCAATGGAATTCTTGTGTAACCCTTGTATGAAAAATGTATTCAAAAGCATTATCGGTGTAAATAAATGGAGATACTATTTTTCCATGCTACATATTAGGGATCTTTAAATAAAGAAATAATTTTTGTTGTGAGACTCACATCCTTTATCTTGTACACATGGTACATATTGACTCTTGCTGTAATGACTTGTAATGCACCAATTATTTTGCAGTATAGTTCCTCTTAGTAAGGCAGGTGGGCCACAAAAGTCTGCTTAATGCAAGTCAAACAAGTTATTTGCATTAACCAGGAACTCTTTTCAGGCCCTTCTAGGAAAATGAGCTTTGGGGGATTAGGATACATACACACAGTAAATCTGTAGGCTTTAGTAATCCTTTCTATCACTAGTATGGCAAATCTATGCAGATCAGTAAATGAATTCCTGTGCAAACACATTTCCCTGCTACTTGAAGCAGACAATTTTGGAGGCTTTTCTTGTTTTGAATCTCAGCTGTCTGGGAGGAAATTGTGAGAAGAAATCTTCCAGTATCCAGGAGAGAATATATTCTAATCCAGACTTGTCCCTGCATTTGTTCAAGCTGACTCTCTTGAATCCTACTTCTTTTCTCCAAGATACCTATGTATGTGTTTTGTTGCTGTGCGTTTTTAACTGTAAATAACATTTTAGTACCAGACAGTACTAATTTATATTTTGGTGGGTTGTAATTTGCTACTCTGCCTCAAGTCTTTTAATGATTACCAAAATTAACTCTGTTAGTTATTTCATAGCTATTTACGTACACCAAAGTAAACAGAATGATTACCAAAATTAACTAGTTATTTCATAGCTATTTAAGTACACCAAAGTAAACAGATGCTTTACTTTGAGCTTCAGTGCTAGATCTGTATACACTATTAAGATGTAACAAACTATTTACATTACAAACTTTCCACTAAACAGTTCCCTGGGAGCACATTGGAGCCTTTTTGTAAGGATTTTCTGGTTGGTGTATCTACCATGCCCTATTTTCTCTCTAACCAACCAGTTGTTTACATGTATTAAAACCCAGGCCAGGCTGGGTAGAGGAATCGACTATGGCACCAGCACTAAACATCTGGTGGATTCGGGAACAGACCTTGTAGGAAATGGAGTTCATGGGCCTGGTTAAAGGAGCTGTCACATGGTATCTGTAACGCTTAATCAGGACTGGGATTTTTGCAAACAAGACTTCCCTTTCTCCTCTTGCTGCAAACAGAGCCCTTTTCTTCTAATGGTCGGAATTTGTCTATTAGAAAGGTTGTGAGTAACAAAGACCTCTTTACACAGTAGCTTTGGCACAACTTGGCACACACTGTTGTGTAGGAGGGGCTTTTTCAGAGCAACATGCCTTCCGCACAATATGTTGTTAGTTGTCTGGCAAATACGATTTCTGAAAGGAGAGAATCCAAACTGAACCAAATGCCTGCTCTTTGGAATTGTAAGTTATGGAATTCTTTTTTTTTTAAAGTATAGTTGTTTTTAAAATGAGCCTGTGAAGAAAATGTATATGCATAGTAGAAGAGTTAAGAGGCAAAGAAAACTATGAAATTACGAGCTGTCTGGACAAGGGTCAACTAAAACAAACATCAGCATTTCCCAAATGGTTTTCTAATGATCAACTTGTTATAAATACTCCTCCTTCACTTTTTAACTTTAACTTGGTTTTTGTTTTCTGACCAATCCATGGATGTTATAGAAAACATTTTAAAATCAATTTTTCGTGCCCAAGTAATGTGATTATTTTTTTCCATTTTTAATGTACCTTTTTATTTAATAATAATATTTTTCTCTGTTTTGAGATGAAACTTTTACGTGCGACGTGACAGGTCATTTATCCATAAATCAGTGGGTTTTTTTCCTCCATCAGGCAGCTTCTAAAGCAGACGTGCCAGGCCTTACAGAAGTTGCATTGGCTTTATTATTAGCTTGGAAAAAGATGCTTCACTTGGACTTCTGCCTTTGCAAAATGTATCTTCCGTATGCTTTGCGCAGCTTCAAAGCATATAAAAACTTGGCATTTCTTGAATGGAAAATGAGAACCATGTTCATATATTTGTGCATTTAATAAAACGATGTGGATATGGGCTGAAAAGTCAAAGCTGGGCCTATTTCTACGTAAAAAGAATCATTATTGTTCGCTTTCTTGATCCATTGCTGCAAGTAGAGTATGGATGCTTTCGCTATTTTGTGATGCTTTAATAGGAAATATTGGAGAGTCTTGTTGAAGGGGGAAAGTTGCTTCAGGGGCTTTGGGAAATCCACTTTCATCCACATCTTCACTGCTGCTTTCCCTAGAAGTGTCTTCTGTTTGACTGATGTCTTTTATTTTTGCCAGCAATTTGTTAATGGAGACTGCCTGTTCACATAGAAAGAGATACTTTTGTTTAATTAACTTTAGAGCATCTGACATAGTACATTTCTTTCCTAATTTAAGGAGAATGTGTTGCCCTGTAGTTTTAGTACTGGCTGGATTATATTAATTTTATTTATTAAATTTATATGCTGCTCACTTCCCCCATAAGGTGACTCCAGGGGTGAAATCCCAGAGTTTTATTCAGTTTTCCGAACCGGTAGTGCTGGCAGCGGGAGGCTCCACCTGCCCGCCAGGATGTCATCACATTTTTTAACCATCTGTGCATGCGCAGAAGAGGTGCTCATAGCACGCGCATGCTCCCATGTGGGAGCACACCCAACCAGGTAGTGAAGGTAAATAGATTTCACTGCTGGGTGACTCTGGAAGTTAATTGCAGCAAAATCACTGGAAAGGTAAAATTATGACAGAAATAAGTAGGGGAGGTTGACATCTACATCTAGCCTGGTGATCAGATGCCCATCTTGAAAAAAGGATACTTTAATTATGTGGTTGTGGCTGCCACCTTGACTTTTTTGACTTATACCAGATTACCATCATTTGTGGTAACCGTTTGGCTGTCACTTCCTTCTTTTTTCATTCATAGCTCATAAAATGCATTTTAAAAATGCAGTGGCCTGATCAAGTTTAGAGGCATTATTGATGAGGATAATGGTGGTTTCACCTCCCTCATCCTCTTTTTCCTTCTTCAAGCCTACAAGGAGGAGGAATGAAAAAGTTGAATAGATGGAACAACTCTATTTTTGTGGTTGTTATAGCCTCCATTTCTTTGTAGAATCAACAAGGAAATTTATATACTAGGGGATCAGCCAAATCCAGGACTAGCTGAAATTCTGGATCTGATAAACCAACTTAGTTTAGGCTGTAGTGCTGTTGTGTGAACATATTCATTTGTTTTGTTCTGATGTTAGCTACCTTCAGTGTAATCGTTGATAGAAAGTTGATATATTATACAAATCAAATTAATGTTCTGTGTCATTTTAATGACTGTAATATAAATTGGTAATAATAATCTGCAAACAATTCTATTCTTGGTCAGTTCTAGTGTTAAATCAATTAATTTTTTTCACTCAAGTTTTAACTCTTGATTTTAAGTGATTTAATTTTAATTAAAATTTGGCTGCCACATTTTATATTTTTAAAGCTGCCTTTGTAACCCACATGGAGCAGAGTATAAACTTAATAATAGAATATGAAAAATTAAAAAATGAAATTAATATTTATTACTTCAACCAGAACCTTAAAATAAGTTTGGGCTGTATCTTAACATTTCTTAAGACATAGTACTATAACTGTTTTATTCATTCTTACCAGTGGTAGTATTTACCCCGGTTCTATCCGGTTCGGGTGAACCGGTAGTGATGGCTGCGGGAGGCTCCGCCCACCCGCCCGGACGGCTTCATGTCCCGTTTTTGATGTTCTGCACATGTGCAGAAGGTCCTGCACATGTGTGGAGGTGGTGCGAGTGAGCAAGGTGAGAGTGTGCGCGCTCACATTTGTGAACTCGTAGCGAAAGTAAGTGAATACCACCTCTGATTCTTACCCATTGTTAGCATAAGACATGAAAGCTACAAGTATATTGGCTGGGTTCTTATAAAAGTCTAAAATTGTTACATTCCCACAAAGATCTAAATCCAATACCTCTTAAATCCGTTGACTCTTATCTGGTGCCAATTTAGTGTTGAACTCTAATTTTGACTAGAGTCTCATTTATAGGTTTGAGAAATAAATCTTCTGTACTGCAACTTAATGTATGGCCCTGATTTTTTGCTCCTGACATTTCCTTCATCAAGCTAAGTCATTTGTAATCATGGATTGTAGTATAATCATGGCAAGTGGGATAGTCTATAGTTGGTTGTATTTGTCAAACACCTTAGTCATAAAGCAAGGCTTACTATTCACAGTCCACTAAACACACATCTAAGTTATAACCAAACCATTTTGTGGCTTAATGTGATGTTTGAACTCATTTTTTTCTCATTGGTAAATGAGTTATGACGTCTATTGCTAAGATTCTAGAATGATTGATTATGAGTTTACTTGTTGAGAATAAGATGCTATTTTGTATGAGAAAAGCTGGAGTAACATTTGTTTATTAACCCACCAGAAAAATTAGTGCTGCATAAGAAACACACATTAAGCTGGTAAGGGCAGCCTTTGCTGGGTAGGAAATAATATCATAAAAGAAGACTTTCTTGTCCTGAAGAGTGAAAACAGAGAAAAAAAATATCATTCATTCATTTTATAATATAGTGGGTGTGATCATTTCAATTTTAAATCCCACAGTTTTCAGTAGAAGAATTAAGTTATTGTTCCTTAATAGTGTAACAAACTGTTAGACAACATATGAAGCTGGTTTTTTATACCAAGGGGCTTCCATATTGAATTCCTGGTATTACTAATTAAAGGACATGGTGCAACTCTTTCATCTATTTTTTTTTCTTCCTAGTAGAGAAAAAAGGATGGATAGAGCTAGGAGAAAATAGACTTGGAGTTTTATCTGCCTTAGACAATGCAGTTTACTGATTTACTGGGAATCACTTTCTAGTGATTTAGCAAGTTGTTCAGCTTATATACCAAGTGAATTCAACCATTCAGTAGGCCATTAATTAGCAATCAAGGGTTTAGCATGCCGTAGTCCTTGTTTAACATGTGTCCTGTTTAGTGACTCTTCTAAATTACGACTGCACTGAAAAAGTAACTTGCATTTATGATTATCGCAGCATCCCCGCAGTCACATGGTTGTCATTTCTACACTTCACAGCTGATTTCTGAGAAACAGAGTTAATGGAGAAGCTGGCAATAAAATCACAAGTCGCAGTTATATGATGTCTTCCCTAATGACCATAGATTATTTGCTTAATGATGGCAGCCAGAGTGATGTTAATTGCAGCATAGTCACGTGATATTTCATGTAACAAATATGTCACTTAGCAATGGTGGTTGCAGGTCTCAATTATCATTAAGCAAGGATTACCTGCTTTGTGTGAATGTAGTGGTCAAGTAACTAAGTTGGGGCAAAATATCAGTCCCCCATATAATTTTGAGATGAAAGCATTTTTTTAAAAAATATAGGTCTACTTAATTTATGGCAATCTAGGTCATGAAAGATGATTTATAAACTGTAAGGGCTAGGTTGACACATTGTAAGCTAAATCTATAGTGCTAAACTGTTGCTAAGCATTTTCAGAACAGAACTTATTTAAGAAATTGTGAGGGATAGCTCAATTTACCTACTTTTATCCTATACAAAGGCTGTTTGGGAGTATTTGATGTTCTCAAAAGGCGTCGTGATAAGATATTTAGCTCTGTTAATTTTCTAGCAAGCTGTGGCTGTAAGACTTTTGCAATTGAGTTTGAAGACCGTGATAGTGTAGTTAGCCCATTCATAATGATCGCTCCATGAGCCGAATAGAATGCCCTGGTGATAACTGACTCAGATTTCTGCACCCTACGATCTGTTTCCTGAAACAGAAATAAAAAAAGCTTTTAGATTTAGAACAAAAATAGTCAATTTGTTGTATGAAAGATAGTTAACATGCAGTTACGTGCCTATGTGTTGACTATATTTACACACACACACACACCTAATACCGAGGATAAAGATATAATAATAAGTCCATCCAAAATAGTAAAATTTGGTACTAAATAAATTTACTAAGTAAATTTACTAAATAAATTTAAATAAGTAAATTTACTAAGTAAATTTAGTACTTTGGTACTAAAATAGTCTGCTTATAAATAAGTACTTTATATTTCTAATATTACATTCTAATTATTATATTCTAACATTACAATTCCAAAAAGCTTTATTCTATTTATAATGTCAGTTATTATTTCAATTGAATAGGATCTTGTTACCCTTTTTACATAGGATTACCACTAAAAAGCAAAATAAACTGTAAGAGGTTAAAGACTAAGCACGAATTTATTTATTGTTCATCCACTAAATGCTGTCAAGATTATTAGTGCAATTCAGAAGTGTATCCCATGTTCATCCACTGAAAACCAGGATGGAAATGTCAGCACATTTTAGAAAAACAGATACACCAAATTTTGTTGTTTGGAAGGGAGTGGTCAATGCTAAAAAATTAAAAAACAAACAGAAACCATCCATGGAGAATAGTTGGCAATAGAGTAGAGAAGGGAAAATGGAACTGGAAATGGGGAATGAAAAAGGCCATGTTTGCTTGGAGCACACAGTGACTTAAATTTTTTACAAAGGATTGCCTGTTAACATTTTATTTCCCATCTATACATAAATAATACACAGTTGGAAGCCTGGGGACAAATCCACACTTCCTGTTATGCTAGCGCAACATAAACCACTCATCTTTCTAGAGGACTGTAATATAGATCCTCTTCGTAAACTCACCCCTAGCCTGCATTGTCTCAAAAGGTATCTTTTCCACTTCCTGACAAAAGGGATAACAATTGGTTTATCCACTGCACTTGGCAGCATTGAAAGCAGAAGCCCCCACTCTCTGATCGAGTAATATTTATTGTGGTAGGAACACCCCCTTCCTGTTGGTCTTTGTCTTCCACAGCCATTTCATCTTGGGCTGCTGAACATGGCTCAGAAGGAACCTTCTTAGGGTTTATTACACTGAACCGCTGAACCGTTAACTTCTCTAAAGGGGACAAGTTCATATAACTTGGTTCCATGGGTCACGTGAGATCTGATTACGAATATAACCTCTCACTTATGCTGTAAGGTTATACTTTGTCAGAGGAAAAAAACCTTTGCCTTGATTTATTACCATGTTTCCCCGAAAATAAAACCCTGTCTTATATTTTTTTTGAACCCTGAAATAAGCACTTGGCCTTATGGCCATGCGCTCAAAAGCACAATTGGCCTTATTGTCAGGGGATGTCTTATTTTGGGGGAAACCGGGTATTTATACTTCATTTTTAGAAACAAATAAGGTTCATATGCACTCAGGACAACCTGCTTTAAAGCAAAACTTTTCTCATCCTCTTCCAGGAGAGTGCATTCACTCTGCTGCCTACATTGCTATACTTCTGCTTCAACAGCATAGTGGTTAGCCAGCTTGCATGTCTTATTTATTTATTTATTTATTTCATCATATTTGTATACCGCTCCTTCTCCCTTACGGGACTCAGGGCGGTTTCCAGTCATATATTAAAAACATAAAGTACAAAGTTTAGTTTGTTGTTCAATAATATATGAAATGTTTGTTGTTCAAATGGAAATCACTTCAATCGTGGATTTGTTGATAATGGATTTGTTGATATATGGAGCATTAGTAAATTATTGACAAATTTGTGGAAGTTTTTGGTTAAAATCTATGTTATACAGTAAGAAGGAAAAGAAGGGTGTGCCTATACTTTTGGAACAATGGAATATTAAACATGAATGTGTCAGTGTTTTACATAGTTATATTAAAAGGTCAAAGTAATTGCTTTATATAGCAAATGTCAAGGCATAGGCTTTCTTTTATGATCTACTGGATTAAATAATCCCCCCAGGTTGTGGATTCTGCCTGCATTTTGGAAATGGATTCTTTTGGTATGTATAACACTCTTGATCTATCTAAGGAGATAGGTCGTGCTAGTGTATAAATTGCAGAGTTGATGCCAGCAACTGGAAAACTTGGACCCAGCAAGTTTTAAGATTGTTTGAAGGAAGAGCTGTAGTTGATTAGTTTCAAGAAATGACAAGAGAATATTAGAGTAAATGCAACAATTTTGTAAATGGTTTGTCATGTCTTTTTCTAGGGCTGAGAGACAGAAAACCACCAAGCTGTCATTGTGCCTAAGGAAGGACTAGAACTCATATTCTCCTCATTTTTAGCCCAGTGCCTTTAACTACTACACAAAACTGGCTCTCAAGAAATAATTATCATTTTTTAAAAAGAATCTAAGACATATAAGTAAACAGGTACCACCACTGAGGGTTTATTTTCATTGCAAGATTGTCCCATTACCAGGAAAATATAAAGGTAAATAGCAATAGTTGATTATGTAGGATTGTGTAAGATGGCTACCTCAATACATTTTATCTGGGGTTTATGTGGATTTACTTGGACTTGCTCTAGAAGCTGTAGTTGGTAGAGAATGCAACATCCAGGTTGCTGCATTGGGTCATACAAATATTTATATCCAATTGAAGATTAATCCTAAATTTTACACATCTGTTTTGCAAATCTTTTTGGCTAAAATGGATGAAATAATTGTATTTTAAGAATACCATTTTAAAATAATTTTGATTTGATTTTGAATCTAAGGATGAATCAGAATATTATTTCTAGGAAAAGAATAAATCATGAGAGTAGAAATGTCCTCCATTCAAACACCTGGGAACTTAAATTTGTAGAACATATGGAGAGAGTCATATCTAAATAAAAAGGAATACATTTGTTAGTCATCTCCTTATGGCATATGTTCTAGATGGGATTATTCTTAATAATATCTGCATCAGACTCAATCAGTGATAAATATATTTGAGAAATATTATACTGGTTCAATCTCTGATTATATACTTGTCATAATATCATTTGTTTTCTGGAAAAAGCTGTGGTTAGCTGGAGGTGATATCTTTATGCATTATTAGATGATCCTCAAGTTATGTTAACATTTGATAGACTATTAGTTTGAAAGAAAATCTAGTATTCAGGTTGTAGGTATGACAGCCACAGCTAGAGGATAGGAATGAATGAATGAATATGGATTATAACTTTATAACTTGGAATATTAATGGAGTTTATACCCTATCAAAATGGAAAAAGATTTTTTATTATTTGAGAAAGTTAAATAAAAATGTGTTTGTTTAAAAAAATCATATAAAGAAAAGTAATGTAAAATATTAGAGTGGGCTTTTTAAAAAAATGAAATACATTTTCTAGTAATATCTGATGCCTTTTCAAGAATTTTTACTTCATTTTTAATATTACAGCAAATGCTTGATATTATTGAAGCAATGAAATCCAGGAAAACTTCATGTCTTACCTATAGAGTGGCATAAAAAAATTAACGAGATCTTACTCTTTAATTGTTGGAGCTACATAAGTAATCCTTTGAAATAAGGTTCCTACCAACATATCATAATCCTTACATAATACAGTAGTTATTTTGAAAGCAAGAATGTATTCTATGAATTGTGTGAATTCTGTCCCAGTATCCTGGTTAAAAGTTGAT
>JANHFK010007793.1:281081-293247 GCA_036250565.1 Sibynophis collaris | reverse complement strand
TTCCTGTCTAGGCAGGGGGTTGGACTAGAAGACCTTCAAGGTCCCTTCCAACTCTGTTATTATTATTATTATTAGATGTTGTTTTGTTTTCTCAAAATCTCTCACTTGACATCTATTAAATCAATCTCAATTTGCCCATCATGCTTTTTTAAAATTTCTGGATACTACTGGAAAATATGTCTTTTATTACTGAGGATTCTGTTCTTTATTATCTTCTAGCCACACTGACCAGATGTTTCCCCAAAAATAACATTGGGTCTTATATTTAATTTTTGTTCCAAAAGACACGTTAGGTCTTATTTTCCGGTTAGGTCTTATTTTCCGGGAAATCCGGTACTAAATGCATCTGTCTGGCTGATGATTTTAACTGGGGCTTATTTGGGGGATAGAGCTTCTAGGGCAGTGATGATGAACTTTTTCGGCACCGAGTGCCCAAACCAGAACATGCGTTTATGTGCACAAGTGCACGCTCCAGAGCACCGGAAACCTGAAGACCAGTTGGCTGGCGCACGCATGCATATTTTGGGGGGCTGTTTTCAGGTGCTCCGGCACCCACGAAGACACCTGGCTGGCGCGCATGTGCACACTGGAAATCAGAAGACCAGCTGGCAATGGCGCCCGTGCCCACAGAGGGCTCTATGTGCCGCCTCTGGAATGCGTGCCATAGGTTAGCCATCACGGTAATAGGGCTCATTTTCAGGGGAAAACGGTAGTTGGCACGACTTCAGAAAATTAAAATATGTGATCTCAGCGGGTCCATTATTCCGGTAAGCACAACCCAGGACTCAATCTCCACCTTTGCTTGCCTGTGATTCCCGATTTTTCCCTGGCAAGTCACTTACTGCTAAAGATGAAGTACTGGCAAGGCGTCCCCCTAAACAGCTTTCACTCGTGATGCAGACATTCTTGCCATCTACGCTGTTGTGGGCTGTCAAAGCTCTTCGCAGGGCTCTCTTTGGGGTCTTGGAAAAAGAGAACGCTCGTGTAACCTGCAAAATGTTGGCATGGAAAAAGGGTTGGGAAAAACAAAGAATTTGTGCCAGATACTTTACATTGGTTCCAAATATTAGCCGAAGAAGATTGTTGCCGAGTTTTAAGTACACTGTGATTCATAGAATGTTGTAATCTCATTTCAGGTTACACACACGGCAACTTCACATTTCTTTTTCTTTTGGTTTGCCAGGCAAAGCCGTCATGCAGCTCTATCGCAGGCTTTCAAATGATTTACTGGACAGGTTAGTTTTTTACGATATTGATTTGTTTTACCGAAATTCGAGGTAGGTGCATAGGACAGAGCTGCCTTCAACTTCCATCCTTGAACAGGCAGCTTGAATTAGTTCAGCTATTAGTTGTTACTAATAATTTATTTTACTACTCTGAGTGATTAACAAGAGAACTCTAATAAATAAATATTAAATATAATATTTTTAATTGGCTTTTACTATGTTGTGTGAGCTGTGTTGTATTTATGTATTTATCTATTGTCCTTGCATGTTTTTATTTGGCTGTTCACCGCCCTGAGTCCCAACAGGGAGATAGGGCGGTATATAAAATAAATTATTATTATTATTATTACTGTTTTTGTAAATTGTTTTACATCTTCTCTACCTCTTTTAATTGTTCTTTGCTATAGTTCTTTGCAACTATCTTTTTATCCATATATACATTATGTGCTATCTGTTATTATTTCTTGCAACAATCGTTCTCTTATGTGCATTTTTTTTCTCATCTTTTTCATTCTGCCCTATATTCTTTTTCACACTCTTCATTACTGTAATTCCACAGTTCCTATAAAACTAGTTTATAAGGAGAAAGATCAGGACATGCATAGAATCTCTACAAATATTAAAATGGTAAATCACTATTTATTTTAAACATAAAAATGGATGTACTAGGACAGTGTTTCCTAACCTTGGCAGCTTTTAGATGCGTGGACTTCAACTTCCAGAATTCCCCAGTCAGCATGAGGAGCTGAAGTCCATACATCTTAAAACTGCCAGGGTTGAGGAACATTGCACTAGAATACCTGCTTCAGTATGTGAAATTTGAGGAATTGCAAATCATGTAAAGAAGTACAAACAAATATAGAATGTTCCTTCAGTCTAACACATAAGGAGGAAATTTTTAGAAAGTATATTCAATTGGCCATATGCTACCCTTCATTAACAGGAAACCTGGGAACTGAATCAAAAGATTCAGCATTTACAGAAAGTCTATATTGTGCTATATTTGGCCTAATCCATCTGCCACAAGTGGGACTTACATATTCATTCACTTATCACTGTTACTGTCACTTCTGAACACTATTTCTGTCTATCTTTCCTCTCTGCTGGCCTCCTCTCAAACCTGAGAGACGTGAAGCTAATAAATGTAAGAACCAAATCAGCTGAAAAGTACTTACTTGTAAGTTGATCAATGTGAAGGTCACTGCGATTTCCATCCGCAAGTACCATCCATGGAAAGCAAGAAACAAATATGCTTTTTTAATGGTTACAAATTGCCTAAAAATGCTCAAGGCACTTGCGTTTGTGTATTTAGAAATCCTTCTATAAAAGCTATTAAACGAGAGTGAGTAATCACTTCAGAATTTGCATGGAATCTCTTCGTGTTTTAGCATGCCAGTGCTCCTCTGTCATGTGTAGCTATTAAACTAACTAATTTAGAAATTATCATGAAGTGTTCTTCATTAATTTTGCCTTAGAACCACATTGATTCCTCTTCAGTGCTTGAACTGACTTTATGAGTGTTACTTTTTCAAGAGTTTTTTTTTTTCCCTCCTTGCCAAATCCTTATACATTACCGGGCTACATTTATATGTGTTTACCTGGAGTGACAATTGCCCATTTCTCCTTCTGCTGCTGCTTCATCTTTTCTTGTATTTACCCTTTTAAGAAAGGACCAGATGTCCTTTTATGTTCTGTAACTATTTCCTCGCTGTATCCTAAGTTGATATCATTTCTCCTTTGGTAAATGTGAAACGTTTCTGCCTTCGTTGCCATCCTTTTCTCTCAACAGAGTCCTTATTACTTTCATATTTATACCAGGGGTGGGTTCTACTTACCTTTGTTACCAGTTTGCAACGGGAGCGTGCACGGGGCTTTTGCGCATGCGCAGAACATCGGTGATGACGTCCAGGTGGGTGGGTGGAGCCTCCCGCTGCCATTACTACCAGTTCTAAGAACCGGACAGAACTGGTAGGAACTCACTCCTGGTTTATTCTCTAAGGCCTGCACTTGAGATTTTGTCTCTCTCTGTGGGTTTCTCTTTTTCCCTCCTTTCTTCTTCTCCCCATCCCTTTGCTCTAATTCAGTTCTCATATCTCATCAAGAACATCTGAGGTGTTATAGTTGAGCTGGAGATGAATGGGCCAATGCATGTGCAGCAAAGGTTGAGACTTTTGAATTTAGAAGCTCTCAAGGATAACTGGCAGGAATTTATTTCAGGGAAGAACCAGAAACAACTGACATGATTTTATTTTAATGTAAGGAAAACAGGAAACTTTCAGACATTTCTAAAGCAGGAAAAGTTAGCAGAAAATGGAGAAAAACATGGAAGTGACTGTGGTACAGATAGTCCTTGACTTAAGACCGTAATTGAGGCCAGGATTATGTTGATTAATTGTGCCAGTCGTTAAGCAGGTGAAACATATGGTCAACCCAATTTTATGAAATTATTTTTGCAGCAGTCAAAGCAAATGCCATGGTTGTTAAGTGAAATTGTTGTTCACAATGGGCTTTTTTTTTACTAGAAAATGGAAATGAACACCAATTTCTGGCAAAAAAAAAAGAAGTCCTGTCAATCACATATGACCGTAGGACACTGCAAATGGCTGTAAATGCAGGCTAGTTGCTGAGTGCTCAAAATGCAATCATGTGACCACTGGGGGGGGCAGACGTCAGAACTTCAAATCCAGGTCATAATTTTTTTGGGGGGGTACTTGGGCAGGTGTCCATTGAAACTTCAAAGTGACCGGTCATTAAGCAAAAGGTACCTGTAAATTACAAACAAAATATTGTTGTGGACCCTTTATAAAAATTTTAAAAACCTTTGCAGTGGGTTGATATTTACACTTAAATTATTATCCCCTATTTTCCAAAGCATTGGAAAGAAAGACAAGAATCAATGGATGGAAGCTAATTAAGGAGAGAAGCAACCTAGAACTAAGGAGAAACCTCCTAAGAATAAGAACAATTAACCAGTGGAACATCTTGCCTTCAGAAGTTGTGGGTGCTTCAACATTGGAGGCTTTTAAGAAAAGACTGTCTGAAATGGTATATAGTCAGTGGTGAAATTCAATTTTTTTTACTACTGGTTCTGTGGGTGTGGTGTGGCTTGGTTGGATTTTGCAGGGGAAGGGTACTGCAAAATCCCCGTTCCCTCCCCACTCCTGGGGGAAGGATATTGCAAAATCTCCATTCTCACCCCACATTGGGGCCAGTCAGAGGTGGTATTTGCCAGTTCCACTACTGGTTCTCCAGAACCTGTCAGGACCTGCTGAATTTCACCCCTGTAAATAAGCAGGAGGTTGGACTTGAAAATCTTCAATGTGTCTTCCAACTCTATTATTCTGTACTCTATATTCCTTTTCCACCTAACTTTAAGTAAACCCACTCTGACTCAAAGCTGCTTTGTGAAGTAATACATAACTGGCTCATTTCTAAGAGTGAAGCAGGCATTGTGCTTCTCTCTGATCTGCACAGGAGCAATCTCAGAGGCCTTTTCTGGTATTTACAAAATCTAGAAGAGGCCTCTAAAATAGCCTAAAAGTGTGTAAAACAAATGCAAAGAACTTCCTTGAGGGAAAACTGAGTTGCAACTTGCATCACCTTTTTGGTCCAAAGTGCATGACAGGTCCAGATCCAAGAATCCTTGCTTCAGTTTATTTTCTATAGCTTTTCTTAAGCTAGGATGTCCAAAAAAGCCATCACAGTTGGATCTTGCTGCTCTCTGGAAATGACTAGTGTTCAATTATTTCAGAAATCATCATATGCAACTCAATAATTTCCTTTCATTCATGTGGAATAATTATTATTTCCCAAATATCCTTTCTGAATAGATTAATCGGATTCTTTGTGAATTAATACTGAGTGATTTAACCTAAAAGTCACAATATGAACTTTAGAAAAGGAATGACATTATAGTTGTCAGAGAAAATATGTACTTTCTACTAGATTAGGATTGCTCTTGATATAACCTAGAAACCTAGAAAAATATGAACAATATATTTTATAACTATATCTACACTCCCCTTCTAAATTCCTGTGTTTTTTTCTCTCCCCATAAGCATCCTAATAACACTACCCTATATTTCCTGCTAATATCATATACTTCGTTTTCTACATGAATTTCTTTTCCATGAATGTTGGCATAGTAGATGAAAAGGGAAAAAAATGGCGATTAGTAAAGTATGTCTTTAGTTAGGCAGGGCAGATTAAAGGATTTGAAATGCTGAGAGGTAAGGAGAATGTAACAACTGTAATGCCTCAATTTCCCAAGTTGAACTGGAAGATATCAAAGTAGGGTCTTCTGTTAGAAGAATTTACTACAGTGGAATGCCACTCTTGGTATAATGCCAAGAGAAAAACAGTTTGTATTAAATTTAGGTAGCAGAGCACCAAAGAGCAATATAAGTGGATTGTCATTTGTTGAAGAGTGAGTTACAATTAGAAGTTCATGCATTTCACACATCCTTGGAGTGCTGTTATTACAATAGGCTTTGAAAAAAAATTGCTGGCATTATCAGATGAAAGAAAAAGGCTAACGGAAAAAGGGGAAAAAATGTAACAAAACCAGATAAGCAAAGAGAATAATGAGTATTAATTGGAGGAATCTGCATTGTTCCAATATACTTCCAGCAATCATATTGCATTGGCCACATGGGAACCTTTGTTCTATGCTTCTATGTAATTTAAGAACAAAAGAAGCAGACTAAGGCTCTAAGCATAAGATTGACTTTCTAACTGTGTGTTGTTATATATTACCAGTCATGGAGACTATAGTCTTATGGAGCCATTTGTCTTCTGCCCTATCAACTTTCTTTGAAACTGATCACTGAACAGGATTCATATGACCTGGCCATTAACATTTTCCTCTATCCTTCTAAACATTGCAGATATGCTCATTTTGTGGTAAGAGTCCAAAAAGAATTTTAGCTACTATCCTAAACATATTCAGAGTAAGGCATTGGATTTGCATACATGTATAATTCAAAAACAGTCTTTATTATGGATAGAGATATAGATTTATTATGCACATACTCTACTTCCTTGTCATTTTGCAAAGTTTATTAGGTTCCATCTTAAACAGGGATTTTTATGTTGAGGAGGGGAATAGCAGTTTTCTAAGTAAGTTATGGTATTGTGCCCTTGTAGATGGTACCTAGGTGATGTCACGTAAACGTCAATGCAAAGATGGTATTTTTGACTGTAATTTTGTTCATCTTTAATTCTTATGGCATAGCCCCTTCTTATTTTCCTCCTTCCACATTATTATCTAACACAAAGCATAGCTGGCCATTTTTCACCTGGTAATTTTGCTACTATAGTCTGTTATTATTATTATTGTTTGTTTGTTTTTGTTTTTAAATGAGGAATATCCAGAGTATCCAAATCAAGCTATTTATAGTGCTTCCTAAGGACCACAAAACTGTAATCATTGTTTTATACCAACAGGCCAAAGTAAGTGCTTGAACTGATCTGTCTGTCGCCCTAGGTGTGCAGAAGGCTATTTTGGACAACCTTCAAAACCAGGAGGATTGTGCCAGCCTTGCCAATGTAATGACAACCTTGACTTCTCCATTCCTGGCAGCTGTGACAGCTTGTCTGGAGCTTGTCTTAAATGTAAGCCAGGTACAACAGGCCAGTACTGTGAGAAGTGTGCTGACGGGTATTTCGGAGATGCTCTTGATGTAAAGAAATGTCAACGTAAGTCCTGGAAACTTGCTTTTCCTGTCAAAATGCATTCCTTCCCTGTAGGCACATCTCATGAGTGTGTCAGACAGCATGTGCATTTATTTGCATAGCATTACATAGAGTAAATCCATACTACACAAAGCAGGGCCATTCAGATTGTCTTGTTGGTTACAGCCCCCACCCCACCCCACCACACGCAATAGCCTGTTAATAGCCTAGTGGTCATGACTTGTTGGTTTGTTTTTACACAATGCCATCCGTATTTTTACAGATATGACCCTTACTCTTCTATTCCTCTGTACTTCAGTTTCAGTGAGTTTTTGACTTTCTTTCCATCATGGAGAGTTATTTATATCTAATTTCATATTATTCTTGCAGACCACAGTCTTTATTCCCCTTTCATTATAATATTGTGCTTTAATCCCTTTTTGGAAGTGCCTCTTGCAATAAGACAAGGCAACTAAAAACACTGATAAAACATTGTACATGAATATACGTTTGCACATTTATAAAAACTGACTATTCCCCTTTCATTACAATATTGTGCTTTAATCCCTTTTTGGAAGTGCCTCCTGCAATAAGACAAAGCAACTAAAAACACTGATAAAACATTGTACATGAATATACGTTTGCACATTTATAAAAACTGACTACCTCCATTTTTAGGGAGCATTTGGGGATGAATCACCCCTGTAAAATTAAAGTATATCTTTGTGAGGAAGAGAGTGTGAAGTGTTCTGTTGTATGTCATGTTTGTATGTCAGAGGTTGAGGAGTTAAGGTATCCTAATGTGAAACAAACATTGCTAAACCAGTTGGAAGCATATAGTCACTAAGGCTAGAAAAATAATTTAAACAATTTCTCTGATTATTGCAATAGTGTAAAACTGGTATTCGAAGTGAGTAATTCCTTTCAAACATTAGCATGCCTTCTTTGGAAGTGATCCTAGGTTATTTAGGATAAATTTAAGTGTTGGTGCCATATTTTTGACAGAGTGGAACCACTTCAGTGTTTTTAAGTGTTTTGCCAGGAAGTGAGAAATTTAATAATAATGCTAAAGGTTTTGCAGGGAACTTACTATAGACGATGCAACAAAAATACTTTAAAATTACTTAAAACCAATCATATTCTAATGTATAAGAAGGTAGAATGAATTTAAAATGTAAAAATAAGAAACTAGATAAAAATGAATTTGAAAAAATAAAGTACCACTAATTTAGAGCAATTTGTTGATCACATGTTCTGAATAAATAGTTGGGAGGTTTTGTAAGAGACAAAATGAGTATGACACTCCCCAACATCCCCAGTTCCTTTTTTCAATTACCTTTTAAACTTTTACGTATTGTGGAAATAAATAGCAATAGCACTTAGACTTATATATCGCTTCATTTACAGCCCTCTCTAAGCGGCTTATAGAGTCAGCCTATTGCCCCCAACAATCTGGGTCCTCATTTTACCCACCTTGGAAGGATGGAAGGCTGAGTCAACCTTGAGCCTGGTCAGATTCGAACTGCCAAATTGCAGCTAGCAGTCAGCTGAAGTAACCTGCAGTGCTGCACTCTAACCTTGTACTACCTTGGCTCTAAATAAAGCCTGGAAAATGAAACAAAACCCTAGAGATACTCATCTCTGCCTATATTTGTTTCTGTTATATTCTCATCTGTCCATCGTTAAGTTTTCCGTTGATCATTTGTTGCAACTATAGCTGTTGTCTCAAGATGAGCTCTCTTACTGTATTCTTTTGTCACCTCTTCCCTGATGTTTGCTCTTAACCATTTCTGCGAAGTTGCAGATCTGTTGAAAAGACACTCCTATTCCTCATTCCTATTTCCATAATAAAATGCCCATTTTATATCCAAGTGTTTCCAAGTATGTAGACAAGTGTTTGTGTTGTGTTCTTCATTGTCTCTGTCTAGTCTACAGCTCTTAAGATAGTTGGGGTCCCAAACAAGTCTGACTCTGCTTAGATTCTGAGCACAAACAACATTGTAACACATTCAGACTAACATAAGAATTTACATATTAACAATTCACTAGCATGTTTGATGACTTACTTGTTGAAGATACCAACAGCAAAGCCCTGAATTTGAAAAATCAAGATGGAATTATAGTTACCTTCATTGTATTAATGTTATTTGAGTCACAGTTGAAGTACTCAACATTTTTCAAAAATTCAGATGTATAAGGAGTTGTTTTACAGATACAGACGTACAAGTAGTTTTAATTTTGCCAGTTGACTTATCCTTAGGTAATGTAAGAGTTATCCATTTTTCATGGAATTTTGGTTAAAAATTCAGTAGCTATTGGCTTATTTGCAAATATATATGGAAGATATGGATAATTTAAACAAGTGTTTAAACACATATACTCATGGATAAACTCAGCAGGTAAGCCATACACAATTTGAGACATGTATTTTAGCATCTAAAATTCTCAAATTATTCAGGACTCATGGTTATATATGGCAGACATTTTCATATATAACCGTTCAACTAATCATCTACATCCAACCATAGTAAAACGTTTTATTTTTCATTGCTTTGAATTTATAAGAAAAATGATCTATAAATAAACAACCGATTCCACATCCTGATTGAATGATAGATTATGTTATCCGTAAAAAAACACCCTACTTTCCAGAGCAAATGTCAGGTTTTTTAAGAGGATAATATATTTAGGGTTCATTTTAAGAAACACTGTCTCTTATAATAATGCATAAGCAACATTTGGAATGAGATGTTACTTGAAGCTAATAAGGAAGAACCTTATTCTGAGAACTAAATCTACTCAAGGGACAAAAAGTATGGTGAAAAGGTCTTTAGTGAATGGTCATATATGTTCCATTTAATACTGAAATAATATTTTACAATTTTTTGAACTGAAAATTTAATCCATACTGTAGGTCAGGCCAGCACAAATTGTCATTTTCCACCATGAATGTAAAGGTACTACACTAGCGTTTTTCAACTTCAGCAATTTAAAAATATTTCAACTTCCAAAATTCTCCAACTGTCATGCATAATGGCTGAGGAATTCTGGGAGCTGATTTACAAACATCTTACAAATTCTGATGTTGAAAAACGTATTTGCACTTTGATATTGTTTGACAGTTCCTCTTTTCTTTCAGTCTAATTTAGGAAAAACAAGAACGTATATTAGGCTGCCACAAATGCTGGTTGCTTTATTAAACTAAGTAAACTATAACTTCTATAAGGCTATCATAGGGTCTGACACAAAGGTGTCATTAGTCTGCGTATAGATCAGATTATTGACTTAATTTGTTAGGGGTTTTTTTTATATAACCTGAGAGCTAACAGCAAATGAAGAATTGTGTCTTTATGGGTTAGTTCTGCTTCTTCGGCTTTTAAAAGATGATAAATGAGAGAAAACAATTTTCCTCTTTATTCCCTTGCTACATATTCTAGAGTCTTTTACTTGTATAAGAACTGTGGAGATTAGCTGGGTGACAGGCTGTAAATCATAAAGCAGGAATTGATTTGTAATTTATGAACATCCCCTGCTCCAGAAGTTGATCTTTTCTAGCCTTCTGTTCATTAGCGTAAGGTAATTTAAAATGTTACAGGAGCTAGATGACTAAACTCTTTCAAAAGATTGCCAGCAAATGTTTTATGTATACAGTACGAAACTACTGTGTGCTATGGATGTTCATTATTGTCTCATTCCAACCTGTTCTTGTCTACCTCAAGCCTGCAGCTGCAATATCAATGGCTCATTTTCAGAAGTCTGTGACTCTAAGACTGGACAATGTCATTGCAAGCCCAATGTTCTGGGACGTCAGTGTAATCAGTGTAAGGTAAGACACCAGAATCTGATGCAAACTTAATTGTTCTGTTTCCCATCTTTTATGGAATAGAAGAACTTTTCTATATACATAAAATCCCATTGGTACTTTTACACACATGGCAAATTACGTTATGTGACTTTCTTTTCAGTCTTAAAAGCTTAAGTCTTCATTGTGTTTCTGGAACACTTCTGTTTGCTAAATAAATTATATAAAATCTGTCCACTTTTTGAATCTAAAACAAAATAAATATATCATGATTATTTTATTTACGCTCTCAAAAGGGCGAGGAGTAATTTTCATTAAAAAATATTGACATGAGAGTTTACTTGTCTTTAAAACGTTCAAGTAGCTGAACGGACAGATATCTTTTTCTCTGTGGTGTGATGAAAATATCTTTTCTGGTTTTTTTGAGATGGAATACCATTTATCTATAAAGCACTATAATGGAGGGAAGTGCTAACTGTGCAATCTTATGTATATTTCCTTTATAGTAAAGTCCTTTCTATGTATTGTAACTAACCATACAAACCACAGTGGTGAGAATCTGGGTTCTCCAGACGTTAACCTGTGATATGAGTTAAAAGCAGATATTTGCACTCTCAGCAGAACTATGCCATGGAGATCTCTATGTTGATATACACAATATATAAAATGCTATATATCTCTATGTATATATAAAATGTATTTACATGCCTTTCATCGGATGCTCTTAGGAAATTCTTGCTGAGAAGATTTTAGAGTTTAAACTATTTATACTATATAGAATGTATCATTCGATCTAATCTTCTTTTCCCAGATACAAAAGTAGAGAAGAAATAAGGAAATAAGAATAAGGAATAACTCCAGTGCCCTTCTGAATCCTGACAATACAATGATGAGCACAAAGTTAATTAAGCATTTAAAATTAAATTACTGAGATGCTCCTCATCAGTGAAGATGCCTAGAATACATGCATCTTGATCCTAATGATATACAGTACTTATATATTTTTTTCCTCCTGAAATATAAATGCTTAAAGGTCTTGATATTGGGCCTTGAAGCATTTAGAATAGAATATTGTAAAATAGCTAGAGCAAACAACCAAGTATATCTTGGAGCTAATAAACAGATAATTAGTTTAGAGAGTAATTATGAAATTAGAGAGTAATTATAAAGCATGAGTGTTTTAGGGAATATCAATGTTTGTTTCTACTAGACTTTTGTCTACATGTCCTGTATGACTGTTTAAAATTGAACAGCTGGAAGTGCAAGGAGGAATCATCGGTATTCCAGAACTTTAAAAACATTTTTTTAAAATATGATTTCCAGATTTTTTATTAATGTTTTCCAAATACCGTGTTTTCCCAAAAATAAGACCCTGTCTTTTTTTTTTTTTGAACCCTGAAATAAGCACTTGGCCTTATTTCCATGCGCTCAAAAGCCGGATTGGGCTTCTTATTAGGGGATGTCT
>JANHFK010007793.1:223393-235568 GCA_036250565.1 Sibynophis collaris | reverse complement strand
AGATAGATAGATAGATAGATAGATAGATAGATAGATAGGCAGGCAGGCAGGCAGGCAGGCAGGCAGGCAGGCAGATAATCCAACATACCAACAATATGTCCAAACCTACCAAAAGAAACAATTATGATATTCCCCAGCTCTCAAAGGCATGTACTGTAATGCCTCAATAGTCTTCAATACTGCAAGCATGCTTTAGCTCAGGGGTGTCAAACCCAAGGCCCGCAGACCAGATTCAGCCCATGGGGTGCTCAAATCTGGCCCACAGGGCCAACCTGGAAACAATGAAGGACCAGCCCGCAGTGCCTCTGCCAGCAAAACCATGGCTCTCTTGAGCTCAATTTTCACTGGCAGAGGGTTGCAGGAAGCCATCGCAGCCAAAAACACAGCTCGGGAGCCTGTTTTTGTTGGCAGAGTGTTTGGGCCACCACATGTGCCCCCAACACAAGTGATGTCGACCTGTCCACACCCACCCTGTCCATGTCCACCCTGGCCCCCCAAGGTCAAACACAACCCTGATTCAGCCCTCAATGAAATCAAGTTTGACACCCCTGCTTTAGCTCAAGAAAGTTCACCTTTAAAGTAGGGTTGAATTGTTCTTTGTTTTCAGTTTCCACCAACAAAATGTGCTCCAAACCTAAAGGGCAACTCTTGTATTGTTTTTGAATCCTTCTGCAAAACCTCGTAAACCTTCTTCAAAGCAAACTTTGGAGAATTTGAGGAAGAGAGAAAGGGTCTCAAGCAATCATCTGCTTAGGAAATACTTAATTTCATCCAGTGTGCTTCCAATTAGTGCCTTGCTGAAATGCTGCATGGTTTTTGCTTTTCTCCATGAATAACTGTAATCATCTTGGCTATAATGCTGTATTTGTTAGCAGTGAACACTAATTCTTACTGACAGTTTTATAGACTAAACTGTGGTGATATTTAGTCATGTATAAATTATATAATTATCATTTTGTAACATTTCCATTGCTCCAGTTTAATCCAGTCTTTGAGTAACTGCACCTTGTCTCTTTTATTAAAGAAGGGACAATAATGTGTCTCCTCTTTTCAATTCAATTTTCAACCCAGAGATATTAATTCATGCTAAATGTTCATAGACCATATAACAGGAAACAGTTATTTGTTAATTTAGAGTATTTTCATGTCTTTATAAGCAATTCGGGTTTTTTATCATGCTGAATTAAGTTGGTTTTCATTTGCATCCCTTTTTATAGTATTTATTTACTGCCTTGAGCTTAAATAGAAAAAAAAGTAAAACAAGGAAATCTAATAATGTGTCGCTATTTGCTGACTTAATACAACAAATTATTCCTTTCCCCCCCCAAAAAATCTAGGCCTTTCTGCTATTTATTTGATTAATAGTTCTTGAACATCTACCTAACAAAACTGCACCATTCCTTGACCAGCAAGTAGAAGTTATGTAAAATTCCCAACTTGGTGTAAATCCTTATGTTAGGCATGGAAACATACTTTCTCTTTGTGTGATAAAGAGAACATAAGAAAACTTAGATCACTAACAGATTTTTCAGATATGCATACATAAAGTAGAAAATATTGCCTTTTTGCTTGAGCAATTATAATGTATTTTAGTTCAAGCGACAAATCAGTGATGGAGAGCATGTTGCGCAAGGCAAAAAGAAGGAAAGGAAATAACTGAAAAGTAACTTCTCAGTGCTTCCTTGTACAATCCCCAATTGCCTTCTTGATTTGATTTGCCGTTTTATCTAGTTCTGCAGTTGAAATGTACTTTTCTGAACTGACCGAAGCAACACATATCTGTTTTTAAAAGGAGAAAAATCTGTCCTAAATTTAACTGGATATAAAATAGCATAAGATGGGATAAAAGTTCATCAAATGTTGACTTGTAGGAATACATCTCTAACTGGGTAAGGAACTTGGACATGCAAATGTATACAAGCATGAATGCAGGCAAACGGTTGCTTAGGATATAACGGTTTATGTCAAGATGCTTTTAGATGTCATTCCCCTACTACAAAGGGAACATGCAACTTTTCAAACTTGAGCTGTACATGTAAGGATGAAAGTAACCGTCCAACAAATGGAAGTTGCACCCTTGTAATTCATGATAAGGCTTAGGGAGCCATGAGAATGACTATAATCTATTCATCCTTATTTTTTTAGATAAAACTCCCGCCCCCCGCGTCTGTATCATTAAGAAATGTAGAATTACTGATCTACGACTATGCTCAGTATTCATTTGAAGTTGTATGTTTAAAACAGATAGTCCTTGTCTTGCGACCTTAACGGAACTTGCTCATTATGTTCATAAGTCGGGACAGCTGTAAAGAGTGCAACTGACTCTTATTTTATAACCTTTTTTGCAGGTCATTAAGTTAAGTGAACTCATTTTTCACTAGGGGAATTTTTTGCTGAAAACCAGAAGTAAATATCAGTTTTCAGCAAAAATATCACAAACTGTGGTTACATGACTATGGGATGCTGTACACAACCACAAATGTGGGCTAGTTGTCAAGTATCTGAAACTCTGTCTTGTGACCATGGGGGGGGAGCTGTCATAACTTTGGAGCCAGGTCATAAATACTTTTTGAGTCCATTGTAACTTCAAACAGTCCAGTCATAAGTCAAGGACTACCTGTATTTTCTTTCTGGCCCAGTGACCAGGTTCAGATGATGATTAAATAAGACCATTACATCTCTGCTATTCAGCAATAAATTAATCCCTGTATTAGTGGATTAATTGAAACTCCTTTTTGTTTTACCTGCTGCCTTCCTAACCCAGTCAGAGAAGAAGATGGCCTTGCCTGTTATGAGAAGTGAGGATGCTGCAAGCCAGAACAGGGGCAATTGGGATGGGCAACGAGGTTTTTGCTGGTCCACATATGATGGAGAACATTGCAAGTGAACCATGAAGAAAAACCTTTAGTGTCAAATTAAAGCTCTTTCATGAATCAGTTGGGTGCAAAGTAAGAATAGCCTTGAGTTATTAACATGCTATGGTAAATTACAGACAAGGACAAGGCCTTAGGCAATCATTTATAAATATGAAATTTGAATCACCAGAGAGGGAAGAATATCTAGAAAAAGACTTCTTTGATGATCATGTATCTTTTTTTTTTTTAAGCTTATCATTTCATTTTAATGGACTAGACTTCTTAGCACCATCAGAGTGAGGAATTGAGAACTAACCAAGCATTGAATCATAGGCAATTCTTATTTCATTCAACATTTTTAATTTATTTTTTACTTATTTATTACATTTCTGCACCGTCCAATTCACGTAAGTGATATATTCAAAATAAGGAGAATATAATTTCCTGTTTAACCATTAGGCAGAATAATAATCTTTCTATGTAGAATGGGATTCCTACTTGAAGAAATTATACGCAGATGACTAGCTGTTTACAATAGCTTTAAAAAATTAAAACACAGCTATTCATTATATGTCCAATTGTTGTCAAAGTAGTTCAGTGAGGTTGCCCATTAAAAATTAAGTGGATCGATAAATAGACTTCTTTCACCACAAAAAAACAAAGAGATGCAGATTAATTTAAATAAATCATAATCAAGGATTTAAACTAGGAGCTTATCAACTTGTTTCTTGCAACCTTTACACACTAGCCTGGTTCATAAACCAGGCTTCATGATCTGGTTTGTTTAGCTTTAACTTAGCATATTATTGAAATCTAACCACTTGAGGGTGTAGGGTTGGATTTTTGTCTGCTGAAAACCAAAAGGATCTGGTGATGTTAGAATGGTGGGTTAGCTTGTGTAGATAGTTTTTTGTAGATATTTATCAATTAAAAAAAATATTGTGCAATCACCCTGCTTCACTGAATTTTGAGGATCAGACCTCATCATCTTTTGTGTTTTCCTTCTTTTCTTTTTCTTACCCCAAAAATATTGCTAAGGAGAGAAAGGTGGAATCAAGGTGCAATTTTAGTAAGAAGATCTTTCCATCTGGAAATGTATGTTGGAATATGCACTATTCACTTACTACATATTCCCTAAATTATTCTGTGCCTTGTTCTGCACTCTTGTGCATAATTCCCAACCTTGAGTGTCAAATATTACCAATATACTTCCTTAAAATGCTCCTATAATTATCTCTTCTTTGACTGGCGTTGTTTCAATGGCTTCACCACTATTTCTAACCGTTACTCTCTAATTTAAATCTCTGCTATTAATACTGATATATAATTGAAATGGGTCTTAAGTAGCTATTAAATTAATTTGTTCAAATCTTCCCTTACCCTTTGCCCTTCTATCCCTCTGTTATTCCTCCCCACCTAAACTAAATAAGATTTTTAGCTGCAATGGTGTGTTTGTTATTCTAAAAATTGTAACTTGAGCTCTTATCTAAAGAGTATTTTATGTCACATTGGCCTTCTCACTAGATCTGGACAATTTTATATCCGTTTATCCAATCTACTAGAGACATCTTTTGTTTCTTCACTTTTATTGCTCCATGAATTTTTAGGAACGAGTTACTGAATGTTAGTGGCCTTATATTTTGGAGAATTTTATGTATACTATAAAATGTTTTTCAGTTAAAATAAAAAGTATTTGCCTCAGATGTTGAACAGGAATATATATGTATATATTTAATTATCTTTTCCCACAGCTTGCGATGATGAGTGCACTGGTGTCCTTCTTCGTGACTTGGATCAGTTAAATCAGATGACTCTAAGTGTTAATCTTAGCGGACCACTTTATCCACCCTATAAAATGCTTTATTCTTTTGAAAACACAACCCACGAATTAAAGGTATAATCAAGTTCATCAATGTGGTTTGGATCTCACAAAGTAGCATTATTTTAATCAACATATGTTATTTGTGCTTAGATTTTAGCAAAATATGGGTTAATGGTTTAATTGCTTTAGCCATTATCACAATGAATTGATTTTTTAGTTCTTCTGATTTAAGAAAATAACAGTATAAACAAAGCATAGAGGTATTGTAAAATGTTGGAATTCATTGTTGGAATGTATTTTTCTGCAACAACTACAACAGGGCAGTGTTTACAAGTTTACAAACTTACAAAGTTTACAAACTTATGGTATATACCCGTGATGGCGAACCTATGGCATGCGTGCCGGAAGTGGCATGCAGAGCCATCTCTCTGGACATGTGAGCCGTATCCTGTTGCTCTTCCAGGTTCCGGCATGCTGGCCAGATGGTCTTCACATATGCAGGAGCACTGGAAACTGGAAGAGCAGATACCCAGTGTACATGTGCATGCCGGGAAGATGATCTTCCAGTCTCCTGAGCACGCATGCGCACCTGGCCACCTGGTCTTCCAGTTTCTGGTGTGCATGTGTGCGTGAAGACCAGTTGGCTGGTGCCAAAAAGTTCGCCAACACTGGTATATACTTTATGTTATTTTGTTCTAAGTAGAATTTCCTGTTTCCTGTTCAGTTAAACAGTAAAACAGTAAAGCACATGGTAACTGTATTTTTTATTTGGTCTGGGATGCTATTTATAAACAGAATTTCTAACATAAAACAACGTGTCAAGTGCCAGAGAAATCAGGAGACTGAAGTAGTTCAAATGAATATAAAGATTTAGTGCAAGCTTAAGCTCTCTACAAGAATCTGAGCTACTAAGGGTCATGGGAAATTCAAGGTGGGCTGGACTTAGTTCCCTTGTGGGTGTGCAGAGACTTATGACTAATTACGTGTTTGACCCTTCCCTCAGGCTTAGCCTGGCCATCTCCTACATAACTTTTCTAACATGTAATATCTTTAAACAGGCACTTTACATATTTAATAATGGTAGATTTAGCCTTATGCATGAATATTTTTCTTCTGCATAAAGATATTCAGATACATTATTTTCATATACACCAGTTAAATCAGATGACTCTACAGTAATTGAGATTAAGATGGAGCTTCATTCACCAGGATGGAAAGCACACATTTTTCTACTAGTAATATTATACCACATGTAAATGTTCTTTTTTTTTTCCTCCTCAGCATTTACTGTCACCTCAGCAAGCACCAGAAAGACTTCTTAATTTGGCACATAAGAATTTAGATACTCTTGTGATAGAAATGGATGAATTGCTGACAAGGGTGAGTTTGACAAGCAAATAGCAAATAAATGAATTCCGAATTTATTTAAAATAATGGGAGCTCATGACCTTATCTCAACTTACTGGAGCTACGTGGCCACCAGGATTCCATCTGTACTTTCTTTGTAATGTCTGTATGCACAGACATTGTTGATATGATCTTTTCTAATGGAGTGATTGATGAATTCATTACCAGCATTTGTGTGCCACCTACTTGAGAAACCCTAGGCTACTCCTGGGGATAATTTAACAAAGAATTCTGGTAGTCGTATTGGAAGCTATTCTACATCTCAGAAGAAAACATTTATAAAATTAAAAACTTTGATGAATTAACCAGCACCATGTCTATCTACTAATCCACCCATTCAAACCAGTATAAAGCAAGATATGGAATAAAACTTCAAAAGGAAGGGGATATTGTCTGCTAATCAGTGTTCTGCCCCAGCTGACCAATACAAAAATATAAAATATAATAATTTGATCAGCAGGAAAAAATACCCATCCACATTTCCAAGATATATTCTGTACATTTGTCTTGTTTGTAAGACAAAAACAAACATATAATTGAACAATTGCTCAAAGGAATAAGATGCAAAGACACCAACTTATAATTCTCTATTTATCAGTAGTCGCAAAAAAGGAATAAGGCTATTTGGCAACTGCCTGATTCAAAACTCACTCTATTCCAAGCACGGTTCTCACAGTTTTATTTGTTTATTGAGATGAAATATCTATAGGTACAGAGATCTCAGAAAGTGAACTCTTTTTAACAGAACCAGCATATCTGATATCTCAGCACATTAGGGCATATTCTATATTCTATGATTTATTTCTCCCAGCCTTTCTTTGAAGAAAGGTCTGTGGTCTCTTCTCGGATAGCGATGAAGTTTTCAGCTGGTTATTTACAGCCTGGTTTCCTGAATTCTTTCTGTGTGGGGAAGCAACTTGGATGAAATAAATAAGTTAAAATGCAGCTTATTTTCCAACCAAACACGTTTCCCATTTGCTGTACCCATGGTTGTAGGTTGCAGGCAAGAACATGTCAACCAACAATTACAACCTGCTGACATGTAAAAATGGTCAGAGTTGTCAGTGGGGAAGGCAGGAGAGAAATAAATTGTCTTAGAGCAACTAAAAAAACTCTTCATCCCCAGTTCTCCACAAAAAGAAAAGATATAAATTACAACCACATAAACTCATATCTGTACCATTCAATTACAATATGGGGCAAAGAGAAGCCATAACAATAGCAATAGTACTTAGATGTATATACCACTTCACATATCAGCATATTGCACCCAACAATCTGAGTCCTCATTTTACTGACCTCAAAAGGATGGAAGACTGAGTCAACCTTGAGCCAGTGGGATTCAAACTGCCAAATTGCTGGCAGCCGGCAGTCAACAGGAGTAGCCTGTAGTACTGCATTCTAACCATTGCACCACCACGGCTCAAGGTACAAAAGGTAGATTCTTATCAATTTCATTTCAGTTTCTCACCAGGCCAAATCAGTTCACCTTAACCCCTTCCTGTATTTTAAAGCAAATGCTATGAATTAGTCTATTTTTTTTTAAAAAAATGAGTTGTTGCAGGAGGATTTGGGAATTCATTGAAACTTCCCTCTTCAAGAGCCACAAAGAAAATATTACGTCATCTGAAACCCAAGAGATGGGAAATAGAATTTGTCTAAAGTTCCCAGCAAGAAGCTGGAAATCCCAGCTAGTTGAGCTAGAAACTAATTTGTACAATGGCTGAATGCTGACAATGATTTGGGACCATATAACTCCAAAATAGATTTTGTGGGCAGCTCTAAAGCCCTATGTGGAATGGCCCAGTGCCCAGTGCTGAAATGCTCTTGGCTCTGGTATTCCTCCTTGTAACGGCATAATCGAAAAAGAAAATACTCAAAGTGTATTTCCTTCCTAGAATATTTACTACAGAATGAAACCCCTAGGACTATGCATCTCTTTCAAAAGATGTGCTTTGGAATGCAAAAGACCAGATTTCAAATAATTAAAGCAGCTGGAGTTTTTGCATGGCTGCTTTAGAAGTTGGATCGCATGGGGATAAGGCCAGGATTGTAGAGATGCTAGGCTACTGTGCCAGGTTACACTGGTTTTTAAAATTAATGTGTGTTTTTTTTCTTGAGCCTCCCTTTTATAATGAAGGTATTGGCTATTTTCATATCTCTGTGGACGAAAATTCTGTCAACAGGCAGCAAATTAAAATAAACAATGAGAATATGTCATTTGGACTCTTCTATATGTTTTTGTTAATCATAAAGTATTAAAATGAAACATAGAAAGGGGGCTTACATTTAGCATGTTTTAAGCTTTTTAATTTGTAATGCCATTTCTCTAAAAAGGAAGTGCAAAGAAATACTAAATTTTAATTTGTAACCCTACAGAGACACGTAGCAAGAGGGGGAAAAAATCCAGCATCAAAATCAAATCTCAGTTGTGATTTAGATCCTATCAAGCAAACCTCATTTAGAAAAGAGGGGTGAAAAGTCCGTTATTAAAACCTTTGTTTTCTGGAAGTAAAATCCTCTTGAGATGACACCTCTGCTGTTGGTTATTCTTTTCATTAGTAAAAACTACAAACTTACAGAAACTAGAATTTTCATTAGTTACCAGGTAGAGGGTTATATATCCATAGAAAGTCTGCCACCTAGTGATTAAAAAAAAGAAAAACTGAAGAACTGACTCCACATTGATGAAATTTGGATGTTTGTTGGACAAACTCAAAATCCATATTGGATAATATGTTTATTCTGTGCATTCAAAAATGTCCAAGTATTGAAAATATCCCTAATCTCTTCATTAGGAAGCATGTTAGAAAAATCATAGAAGAAAATAATGGATTAAGGAAAGAAAAAAAATGCTATTAAGTTGACAAAATCAGCATGGTCAGTATCTAAAGATGAAGTGTGGTTCAATTATCCAATTCCTTAGGTGAAGAAAACTTTAAGAGGTGAAAAAAATTATACTGGTAAATGATACACAAGTTAAAAATAGAAACCAATTTTGATAGAAAGAATGAATCTTCGGAAAATAAAATGTTAGTTCTTCCTTCAATATATTATCTCCCTATATGGCTAGGTTTGTTTGGAAGAGACAGAAAATACTAGAACTATACTATTTGAAGATTTAAATGACAAAAATCCACACAGCCACTAGAAAAGAAATAAGAGTTTTTGTCTCTGTTATTGCTTAATGGTCAGATTTGGGGAGGGGAGGTGTCCAATTGTGGTACCCTATTTGTGTTTCCAAAAACAACCAATATTATTTTTATATTGGTTTTATATTTTTTGTTAAATTCACTGTAGTAAAAAAAATCCTTAAAAATATTTTAATAATTGATTTGGGTTAGTAAATGTATAATGTAACTAAATGATAATTTACCAATCTATGGCTATATTAGTTTATAATGAATTCCACCCACCAGGAATTAGGTCCCATAAAATATATTGGGTTCATTTCTATATCACTGTATTTATACATTATATTAAGGCCAAAGGTATTCGGTTTGGATCTAATGTGTTACAGTATATGAAGCCAGCAGTATATGGTTTATTCAATAAACAAAGGGCCACGTTAATAATGTGAAGCCAGCCAATGAGGTTTCTTAGATCTGTATTGTATTGGCTAGTGGAAAGGAGAATTTTACTAATTTTCTTCTTCCCAGAGTTCTGTCTGATCATGTAGAAAAGTTTTAAGCTTTTTCCCCCCTCCTTTGGCAGGACATTACAGAGGCCAAAGGTTCTCTAGGCATATAAAGTAATGTATTTCATTTTGCAGCTTCTCATGTTAATGTTCCCTTTACTATTGGAGACCAACATTCACTGAGAGTTCAGAATCTCAGTGATATGGTATAAATTCAATATCAATTTATTTCCATATTTCTAACTGGTTGGATATCTATGATATGAACAATAGCAAAACAATATCTCTCTAGACCAGGGGTGTCAAACTAGATTTCATTGTGGGCTGCATCGGGGTTGTGTTTGACCTCGGGAGGGGGCAGGGGGTATGTGGCCAGGGGGTGTAGCTCGATGTCACTTGTGACGGTGCCTGTGGTGGCCCAAGCACCTTGTCAGTGAAAACGGGCTCCCAAGCTCCGTTTTCAGCTGCGACAGCCTCCTGCAACCCTCTGCCAGTGAAAACAGAGCTTGGGAGGGCCACCTGCAGCCCTCTTGAGTTCCGTTTTCAGCTGCAATGGCCTCCTGCAACGCTCTGCCCTCCCGAGTTCCATTTTCCCTGGCAGAGGCATTGCAAGCCAGTCCTTCACTGTTTCCAGGGTGGCTCCACAGGCCAGATCTAAGCACCCCAAGGGCCAGATCCAGTCCCGAGCCTTGAGTTTAACACTCCTGCTCTAAACCATGTTTTGTTTTGTACCTCGTCTCTTGGTCAAGAAATTGAGATGAGTACTGTGCCCTAGATTCAGACATGACTTGACAAGGAAACTTTTACCATACAAGAATCTGAACTACTAATGGTCAAGGAAATTTGTGCCAAATAAGAGTCAACACACTTCAAGTGGGGGCTGGACCTCAGTCTCTTATGGAGGTGTAGAGACTCCAAACTGATGATGCGTTTGACCCCACCCTCAGACTCAGCCTGGTCATCTCCTACAGTGTAGTCATATAAACTAGTTATGAATTGTTCATTAAAACTACACTCAGAAGTGCTGCTTAAGTGTTCTTAACTAAGTGTCATGTAACACTAAAATCAATAGGACTGAAGTGCCTAATAAAATCCTAAGAGATCCATTATTTCAATTGAGACACTGATATTTTCATCAGACATAGAGTCTTACATATTTAAGGGCGGGAATAAACCTTTTTTTTTTTTTTGGTCCAGAATTCCTTTGTGTCCTATTCTTTCCAACGTGTTCTCCAAGAAATGAAAAATTGAGCCTGTGGTGGCCCCTTAATGATAGAAGTGGTTATAAAATGTAATTGTGTACTTGGGAAGAGTATGTGTCACTTCCAGTATATCTGATCAATAATTCATTGATCTCTTTTTGCTTGAGGAAAGGTTTCCAAGTGTATTCAGACAGATGGAGTATCTCCTTGTCATGTTCATTAATTACACTTTTCTTTAATCTGTATTGCCAGGCGACCAAGGTGACAGCAGATGGGGAACAAACTGGACAGGATGCTAAGACAACTAATGAGAGAGCGAAGTCGCTTGGACAGCTCATCAAAGTCACCCTCCAGGCTGCGGAAGGTAAGAAAGGGAAAATGCCAATGGTTTCTCGAGGAAAGGAAAGCAGCACATTTTTTAAGAATAATTATATAAGACATTGAACAAGAGTTTTATAAAATGAGAGGATTGGTTGATTAAAATACTGGACTTTTGTGTTAAACGACAGAAACTATTGTCAAATAATTGCAGGCTTCCTGCAATCTGAGGAGGGTAGTTTGTTGGTAAATTGGCAATTACGACCACAGAACAGCAGAAATTAAACATTCTCCTTCAGGAACATTTTTAGTCTAGAAGAATAGCTATTATGATTAAATAACTAAATGGGTAATTTCTGCTTTGCTGTTGTTTATTTTCAACTCAGTGAAATTTTCATTTAAGAGGAGAAGAAAAAAGGTGTCGTGTAGTTTTAGTACTCTGCAAGGTGCATTAAGAGTACATTTTTAATTTCTCAAAATGGCTTTAAAAATGCACTATTTCTTGCCGGAAACAAACATCTGCTTGCAAATGGATAGATATACATGCATCTTGGGACTCAGGAAATTATATCCTTAAAAGGAATTTGATTCCGTGAACTTCAGAGTGCAATTGGGAATAGTAATTAGAAGGTATGAAACAATATTTAGGGATTATAAAACATACTAAATAAAGAAGACCAGACAGATATAATTTGTATTGTAAAATTGATATCATTCTTAGAACTGAGGTGTGATTCT
Organism: Sibynophis collaris; assembly: GCA_036250565.1. NCBI lineage: Eukaryota > Metazoa > Chordata > Lepidosauria > Squamata > Sibynophiidae > Sibynophis > Sibynophis collaris. The sequence goes on along the minus strand of JANHFK010007793.1, from coordinate 223,589 downwards.
TTTCCAGCAATGCTGAGTAAAGTATCTTGCACACAGAGGTGGGTTGCTACCAGTTCGTACCGGTTCTCCCAAACTGGATGTTCATTTTCTGAACAGTTTGGAGAACTGGTTGTTGAAAGAAATCTTTTCCCACTTTATAAGACTAATCCTGCAAGGGAGGCAGGAAGGAAACATTCTGGTATGCCTGTATTTCTAG
>JANHFK010007793.1:178198-198539 GCA_036250565.1 Sibynophis collaris | reverse complement strand
CCCCCAGGAGGCCCACCCTGTGGTCCCGTACTGGTCGTTGGGGGAGATTCGGTTGCAGGAGGCGTTCCTGCAAGTACTTAAATATCTTTATTAGTACAGCAGGATTATAACTAAGCCACGAAAACCAAATAAAAATTTCTGACCTATTTTATAATACAAATGAATATTCTTAAAAGTGGCATTCGCTATAAAAGTATAAATATGCCTGTGGATCAAATAAAAAATCCCTAAGCGAGGTGACTACATCTCATCACATAAACGTCTGGGACTCACTATGTATTGAAATACAAATGAGTTTGATGAGTACTCAAGGAATAACCACCCATAGTAGTAACCGTTGTAGAGAGATTAAGTTCATCATCTTTTAGTGAAAGTAGTATTTTTATTGGTTAATGTTGCACTACATTGTTGTATTAAAGCTTTCTTTCCTTTTTCTGTTTTTAATGTATATATTTATTTTTAATCTTGTTGGGCATTCGTTTTAATTGTGTACTTGAGCATTGAGCAAAAGGATCGTATGCATAAATATAAGAGATTAGTCAACATTATTTACGACTGTATTGTCATGTCCCTCAACTTTGTCACTCTTTTGTTGAGTGATTTTTCTCCCCTTTGGAAAGTGCCTCTCATGCCTCTGCTTCCTAGCTTAAATTTCATACACACAGCGGACTAGAGAGAAGCCCCAAAATGGAGTTTTGATTACTTTCAAGATTGGCTGTATAGCACAGGATTTACTTATCTGATGTCATGTTGAAAGGAAGAGCTTTGAAGCTTCTTTATTTTGATAATAGTTAACAAACTTCACAGGCTTCCTGGCTGGTGCCATGGCAAAAGGAAGGCTCCTTGTAATCACATTAAATGATCTCATAGCCTGTCGGGAAGAATGCTTCTGCAAACCACCAAATGCCCATGAATACAGGTGGACAAACTCCGTATTACACCATATTTTGGGGCAAGAATTGTTAGGAACTTTTCTTCCCCTCATGCCTGCTCTTCATCCTTTCTTGAGAAAGAAGGGATGGCTATTACTTTATAGAGTTTAGAAGCTGGAGTCGTTCTTACATTTGAAGTGAAATAAGTGAAAGCTGATTGGTTTGTGTTCTCTGTGTTCAGCTATTGACTACCTGTGGTTAAACAATGATTGGCTGAAGATGCTGTTTGTCGACTACACGTGTTTCCCTGAAAATAAGACCCTGTCTTATATTTTTTTGAACCCTGAAATAAGAGCTTGGCCTTATTGCCATGCGCTCAAAAGCCCGACTGGGCTTATTATCAGGGGATGTCTTATTTGGGGGGAAACAGAGTATAGACTTACAAAGTGTGCGGACTCAAGGGTATATGCTGTCCCTAGGCCACCTTGACTAATAGGGCAACCTCCCATTATGTGAAGATTTGCATTTTTAGAATGATTCGGAAGGAGAATTGGTGCCCTGAGCCAGTGCCTACTCAGCCTTAGTCTAAAGCACCTATTTATAAACATATAGACAATGCTGGTTTCAATGAATACAATATTTGATTTGCAGATGATGAATACAAAAAGAGGAAAAGGCAGGTTTGATTTAATATGTATTTGGACAATGTGTTGGAAAATTGAATGGATATGAGAGCTTTTTAAAGCTTTACTACTGCTGGTTTTCTATGAACTTGTATAGCTCTAGTGATTTCTTGATTTAGTGTGTGTTCATGATTGCTTCCTGCACATCTTCTTAAACAGACACTTCCCCATCTGAAGTTACAAATCTCAATGCTTCTAACAACATTGGAGCCAGTGTGTTATGTGCCATTTGTGGAGATCGTGCTACAGGGAAGCATTATGGAGCATCCAGTTGTGATGGCTGCAAAGGGTTCTTCAGAAGAAGTGTCAGGAAAAACCATATGTATTCTTGCAGGTAAGGAAGGCAGAATGAAGAGAAAGTTTACTAAAATGATAAGATCAAATCTTATCAAACGATAAGATTTAAAGGGTAACAAGGCTCTGTTATATGAGGTATTCTTTCTTGAATCAAGAACTATATCAAAGAGAAAGGAGGGAAAGAAGTAAATACGTTTAGCATGGAGAATAGAAGAAAGGGGAATTGAGAGCATGATGTCATCCTTTAAGAGCATTAAGTGTGATCCTATAAAAACAGATTAAATATTGTTTTCTGTTGTTTTAGATGGGTAGGAGTAGATCTACTGGACCTCAGGAGAGTAGATATTGGTTCAATATAAAGGGACATTTTATAAATGTCATAAAGAGCAGTTTTGAGAACAAAACCAATTAAGAAGTCTCTTGCTAGATTGTTATAGAAAAAGGATGAAGATCCACCTATCATGGATAGATTTCCTGCATTAAGCTTGAGGTTGAAATACAAGGCCCCAACTCTGATTCCAGATTTGATGAAATGAAAACAACATCCCTGAATTTCATTCTTTGTTAACACTCATTTATCTGTGCTCTGCATTTTCACTTAGTCCAGAAGGTCTACAAGAGCATCTCAGATACATTTTTAACTTGGCAAGATTTGTCTGGAAAAGCCAAGATATAGAAGAATTGTAAGAAAAAGGAAAGATCTTTTCTGATATTTGGTATACAATGTAGAATATCAAAAGTCTACAATTTGCACCACATTTCATAATGTATTATTGCAGCAAATTTAATTTATAATGGGTTAACATTGTAGATTGATTTATTTTCAAATCATGTATCTTTTCTCTTTGCAGGTTTAATAGACAATGTGTTGTAGACAAAGACAAAAGGAACCAGTGTCGGTATTGTAGGCTAAAGAAATGTTTTCGAGCAGGAATGAAGAAAGAAGGTAGGATCCTTTCAGGAATCATCAGCTGAGTTTGCTTTTCATTGTGTAATTATGCTATATAAATAGTTTTGAAGACTGCTGTGTAGATTATCAGATTCTATAGAAAGTAGCCATTTCCCCCGTCCACATCTGACAGGAATTTTGATGAAATATCTGAGAATGAGTATGAAATAATAAAGTGTTGGACTTGAGTTGGGAAGATCTAAGTTTAAGTCATTACTCGATCATGGGTTCACTGGATAACTTTCTCAAGCCAGTCTATTTGCTGGGATCGTTGAGAAGGCAAAAACAGGGAAATGTCCTATGAGTATTGTCATGTGGTCAAAAGAAAAGGCAAACTAGACCCTATGGGGGTATACCTTAGTGAGTCTTAAATGATGTATCATAGGTAACATAGACAGGTAATCTGTTTAATTGAGGTAGATGGATTTATAACTATGACCAGCAGAAATATAATCCAAGATATCAAAGCAATTATGAGAACGGTTGTTCTGCATTTCATCTGGAAATTCAAATATCCCCTTTTCCCTGCCTCTGAGAATGTAGATCAGATAAGAGATCCCCCCCCCCCCCAGTTTTTCTGTCAGAGACCATTATAACACTGGGAGGAACTACCTGGATAGAACACAATAGCTGTTGTTTGCCATCTGAATTATTATGAGCCGAGGTGGCGCAGTGGTTAGAGTGCAGTACTGCAGGCTAGTTCAAATCTCACCGGCTCAAGGTTGACTCAGCCTTCTATCCTTCCGAGGTGGGTAAAAGGAGGACCCAGATTGTTGGGGGCAATAAGGCTGATTCTGTAAAACAGCTTAGAGAGGGTTGTAAAAAGCACTATGAAGTGATATATAAGTCTAAGGGCTATTGCTATTGCTATAAATAAGGAGACCTTTCCTGACAGTTAGGACAGCCAATCAGTGGAATGGCTTGTCTTCAAAAGTTGTGGGTTCTCCATCACTTGAGCTTTTAAAGAAGAGATTGGGAGGGTGGCATTGACTTATTCTCCAAAGCATGGAAGACAGGACAGGAAGCCATAGGTGGAAGCTCATAAAAGAGAGATCCAAAGGAATCTGGAAATCGGAAGGGATTTCCTGACCATGAGATTGATTAATCAATGGAACTGCTTGTCTTCCAAAGTTGTGTCTTCTCTGTCACTGGAGATTTTCAAGAAAAGATTGTACAACGTATAAAAATTTATAAGAACTCCTGGGCAGGGGTTGGACTAGAAGACCTCCATGGCCCTTCCCATCCCTGTGATTCTATAGTTTGATTCCAGTGACTTCAGATGCCACAGCTTGGATCAGAGAGTTCAGTCTAATGTGTCGATGGACAAATGGATTTCTGGATGGCTGTTGTTGCCAATGGAGCCTGTTTTCCAGAACAGGTTCAGACAATCAGTCACATTCTCTGTGATGACACATAGCTGTTGGTTATATACTGACTCAGATTACTGCAGCCCTTCCTTTTGTTGACACTTGAAAAAGGTTGGTTATTTTAAAACTTGGGCAGGATGCCAGAGAATTGGCTGGACTGAAGCTGGAAAGAACAGGTTTACTGTCTCTTCCAGAACCTCTCATTCAGGTTTTGAAGCGGTTGGAAAATGGAAGCCCAGATAAAAGGAAACTGGGAATCCAAACTATATTCTAGGTTTGCTTTTGGTGTGCTAAAAGCTTTTTATTTTTCTGTACAAATTAAGGAGTGGTATGTAATTCCAGTTTTTACAGGTTCTAGGGGCTTGTTCAAATGATACTGTATTTCCCCTCTCAAATATTTTGGGGATCTGAAGTATATTTTACTCGTATCCTGGGATCTGACATTGGTAGCAGAGCAGAGCTATCTTTATGCGTTTGCTTGGAGCCTTTTATTTTCTTTTTTCCTTTTAAATTGCCTTTTAGATGCTTTGTTACCTACAGGCCTAATGACTTTCATCCTCATTGGGCCTCTTCACACACAGAGTACAGAACGACAGAGCTGGAGGGGACCTTGGAGTTCTTCTAGGCCAATCCCCTGCTCGGGCAGGAGACCAATGTCATTCCAGACAAGGGGCTGTCCAGGGCAGAGGGGAACCAGTAGTGGTGGCAGCAGGAGGCTCCGCCCACCAGCCCAGACGTCATGACGGACGCTCTGCGCATGCACAGAAGCTCCACAAGTGAGCGAACCGACGCACGCACACGCTCCTAGTTGCAAACCAATAGCAAAGGTTAGTGGAACCCACCACTGGTCCTGTCTCTTCCTGAAAAATTGCAGTGACGGAGCACTTGCAACTTCTGGTGGCCAGCTGTTCCACTGAATAATTGTTTTCACCATTAGGAAATGTCTCCATAGTTCTAGGTTGATTGTCTCCTTGATTAGTTCCATCCATTGCTTGTTGCCCTCAGGTGCTTTGGAATACAGGTATTCCTCAAAGTTACAGATCAAGCAGGCAGGGGGCTGCCTCCCCAGGCATGGCCTCGGTCAACCCCTCAAGGAATCCGTTCAGGGCAATCTTCATTTGCAATCAAGGAAGGCTGATTACAGTTCTGCTGCGTTGCACTAAAAGAGCCTCATTATATTTAATTGAGCGATGATTTTGTGTCTTTTATTTTTCTTCGATGTAATAAAGACTGGTCTGATCTTGGCTTGGAAACAGATGCTCCAAATTACTAGTCGCAGTGGCCACTTGGTAGGCAACAGAATTGTGTGCTTGTACAGACTGGCCTTTCTTAACTTGGTCTCCAGATTTTTGGAGCTAAAATTACAGCATCTAGCATCACACCAACTTTATTTTCCTTCGCTGGACTTTTGACACTGGCTCAAAACAACATGTTAAATCTTCATGTCAAATTAACAAGTCACAAGGGCTACGTTCACAAGACCTCCTGTGTCCAGATACAATTCATACATTATGTGAATGAGGTCCTACAGTGGCTTTCTTTGCGAGAACAGCCCTTGGACATTTGACATTGATATTCTGGAAAATCCTGGGGAAAATAATCAAGCGGCAGATATGTGAGCATCTAGAAATGAAGAAAGCAATTACCAGACACCAGCAGGAGTTTGTCAGAAGCAGATCCTGCCATGCAAACCTTGGTGCCTCCTTGGATAAAGTGACAACGTTAGTGAAGTAGGGAGATGCACTTCACATCTACTGTGTGGAGGGAAGCATGCAATGAGGTACCTCATAGTTCTGGGTTGAGGCCAGTGCTTCATAACAGCTTCATAAATGCTTCATAAATGACATAGCTGAGGGGACAGAATGGAAACTCATCCCCTTTGCAGAGGACACCAAATTGAGGGGAATAGCCCCCACTTTAAAAGATAGGCTCAGGATAAGTCTATCATCTAAAGTGCTAGCTAGTCCCCCTAACTTGATTTTGTCTACAAATTTGATAAGTTCCCCTTCTATCCCCTCATCTAAAACATTTATGGAATCTTGCTGGCTTTCCCATTGTCTCCCTCCACCATTGTTGAGTAATACCTGCCTGGAAGGAGTCAGCTGGATGAAAATTGGGGGAGAGGGGAAGGAAACCCAATTTGGTGTCACCTACAGACACCCACTTGCTTCCCACTTGCTCAGGGGAAGAGAATTCTACATTGGTGTGGAGAAGCTGGTTCATACCAGACAAATGATAACCCAACAGACCTGAATAGCAATAGCACTTAGATTTATATATGGCTTCACAGTGCTTTTACAGCCCTCTCTAAGTGGTTTTACAGAGTCAGCCTCTGGCCCCCAACAATCTGGGTCCTCGTTTTACCCACCTGGGAAGGATGGAAGGCTGAGTCAACCTGGAGCCGGTGAGATTTGAACAGTCAGCTGAAGTAGCCTGCAGTACTGCACTCTAACCAGTGTGCCACCTCGGCTTTTATAATACTCTCAGTTTGAATAATCATCTAAAACTCTCAAAGAAAAAAAAACAAATTTTGAGTAGAGTGAATACAGTATATTCCCACGCACATACAAACACTTTTGCTGCATTTTGTTGGCGCCTAGAGCTTTCTAATTGTTAAGCAGTAGACTCAGGATGGACTATAGAAGATGTTTCATATTCAAATACATAATTAGTGAACTCACTATTATGCATCTTTCCATGTAACAGCAAACAGGAATACCAGATATTGATGAGACACAACAGAAGAAGGGTGTTTCATCAATGTCATTTTTTTTTAATCTACCAAGCCAGAAATCCTAACTGCCTTCTATACAGTAAATGATTGGGATTATACATATTGCCAAGGTTGCCAGGTCCATCCATGTATTGCTACTTTTTCTAGATTACCATGCCCTGAACATGGTTTCAGACCAATGCAGGCAGAGATCTATAAGAACAGTTTTTAGTAAGATTTATAATCTTGCATTTTTTTTTAGGATATGCAGAGATATTAATCTGCTACCTAATCTACACATGGGGCCCATTATACATATAATATATGAAACCATCTATGGACATTATATTATTTTATTTTGTTTATGCTGAGCTATGTCTAAAGTTCCTGTTGTCGTGTTTATTCAAATTTTACAAATTTAAGGTATCTGGAAAAACATGTTTGAGATATGAAACATTTCGTTTATTAATTGGCAAATACTCTACTATTTTAATTCAAAACGTGTTCTGCAATGCAAGAATGTAAGCCCTGAAATCTTAGCTCCCCAGAGCAGTTTTCTAACTCTTGCTGCTTTGCTACTATTTTGCCTTTAAAGCAAGTTATAAAATTCAAATTAAAATGGCAATTATTTTCCGTCTTTTAATATGATTACTGCAGATTGCTTTGAGCACAGCAACCCTAGTTTTAAACATAGTTCATGAATTCAGAAATTAATGTAACATCCTTCCTTTCGCTCCTGACATTCTTATTTTAAAATTTGTATCATGGCTAATTTAAACCATCATTTCCAAGGATCCATCCAGATCAGGAAACTGCTTTAATAATAGAATCCAGATGACCATTTGAAGTAAGAAAATGTTTTGTATCATTGGCTAGAGTGCAAAATCAACCTACAGTTTTCTATTTCAGGTATAATGAGATGTTTTAATAAATTACCCATGGTGCAAATTTCGGAGAGGAGAGAGTCAAGGGAAGAGTTCATTTTTGATTTATAAATCACTGCCCCAAAGTGCTCTTGGTTTTTATTAATGGCGCTTGGATCCAAAATGTAATCTGTTCTGTTTTGTTTTGTTTTTTCACATAAAGTTGCTGATGCAGATGACACTGTTAAAAATCTGGGCAAAGAAGCAGATCGGTTGATGGATAAATTGAAACCAATCAAACAACTTCAAGATAACCTGGGGAAGAACATCTCTCACATTAAGGACCTGATAAATCAAGCCAGGAAGCAAGCCAATTCTGTAAGACTTTCTTAAGAGCTTAGTTTATTTCTTTGAAAAAATAAAGACTTCCAAGAAACGAACTGTACTTTTGGTGGCTACAGGAGAAGTTGGTTTGCCAGATTATGTCTGGCACATTTCCCCTCCACTTCTTACTGTAGTCTTCCTCTTCCAAGGGAATGGTGGAACTGGGCCTGTAAAGGCTATATAATTGCTGCCTACAGGAAAAATCTGTTTACTCAGTCACAATACATTAAAAATCCCAAAGTTGTCCAAAAATATCCACATCAGTTTCATCTCAGGTTTTCAAATTAATCTTCTCACCAAACATCGCTCTTAATGTAAGAGCTTGAAGAAGAAACTGTAACAGTATCATTTCACTCTCATCTCAATAATTGGAATTAATGTGTATCGATAAATTATAACCTCCTACATAAATATTAATAGGAAATATTAATATTTGAACAGAAACTAATGAATCATTCTCTCCCAATACAGTCCCTACTATATTCTGAATGCGTACAGTTGGTAATCAGGAGGCACTGCTGCTTTGAAAGTAAAATTGACAACACCTTGCAGACTAACCAAGAATATTAGGAGATTGCTGTCCCATTTTTTTCCCCATTATGTACATGGGTTAAGAACATTACTTTCTAGTTTTATTATTGAGTTCCAAGTTTGTCTTCAAAATGCAATTACATTTGAAACACATTTTAACTGGTAATGCTAAATCTATTTGCCCTCTGACCTACTAGAACCTAAAACAGGATCTCTAAAAATGAATATGTTCAAGTCAAATCTTTTATGTTGCTCCGGGAAAAATATAAAAAGGAAAGTATGTGTCATAATAATGAGAAAACAGCATATTTACTTGATAAACAGCCCTTCATATAAAATAGAGGCAATCATTTACCTCCACAATAATTTCCATCTATAGATTTTAAAGTTATATTCCTAACATTATTCATGCCTTGGAGTAGACATCTCTTTTATGGGTGAGGATAGAAAAATCCACATTGATCGTTCTTTAATAGCTGTTCTGTCTCAGTGATATTTGTACCATTCAAAGGTTTTAAAACATATAAATCTTTTGGGGCTATTTTTTAATGTAGGTAACTAACCTTCTAATCTTACACATTTAAGTGTAATGTATTTCCTTCAGGTTATTTTGGTTTTATTTTGTGATTTTTGCTTTACTGTTCTGGTTTGAATGTATCTACTGCTCCCATATATCCCTAAAACAAATAATGGATATAAACTATCATAGGTAACAGTTATTTCTTCTCACATAATTACAATTCTTACTGCAGAATAAATCTGGTGACATACATTTTAGTTTGCATGTTGTCATATTTGCTAATATGATCCTTACATTGAACAACTACTAACGTTTTAATTGGCTTCTTTGATTTATTTGTTTACTTACTATGCCTGTAAACAGTTTCAGTGATAATAGATTGTGAAAGACATTCGGAGACTTTCTTATCATTCATTGCAGTAATTGTATTAAAATAGACAGATACACATTCATGCACAATCCAAAATAACTTCACACAATATTAACATATAGACTTTCCTCTTTAAGAAGGGTCAAAAGAAGCATATTAAACCTAAAGATACACTGGGGAACCCAGGTCTTTCTATCTTTATGAATATTCCAAGGGTATGGGATCTAATTTGTAGACAAATTCAGAGAAAGGGTGCATGGACTGAACAGTCCTTCTCCAGGGTCCCTGCAGATGGCGATCATTAGAGGCCCATAGAGAATCTTCTCTTCTCAAACATAATGTATAGGTAAAAACCACTAGGAGAAGGCAATACCAAAGATACCCAGGTCCCGATCCCTAAAAAAAAATAAAACTGTTAACCAGAATCCTGAATTACTCCTTAAAACAAACTAGTTACAAGTGCAGTTCTCAAAGTTGTAGTAGTTTTACCTGTATATGTTACTATCTGAAATGCTTTATTCTGGACCAGCAGAAGTCTCTGAGTCGTCTTCAGGGGCAATCCCAAGTACAACATGTTAGAGTAGTCCAAACAAGAGATGACCAAAGCAGGAAGCATGATAAGTAGAAGATTCTGCTCCAGAAAGGGTTGTACTGTAAAACAGAAGTTGGAGCTGCTCATTGTGCAGGAGCAGGGAATGTAGGAAGAGCCACAAATTACAGGCAATCCTTGATTTACAACAGTTAGTTTTGAGACCAAAGTTACAATGGCACTGAAAAAAACTTATGACCGTTTTTTACAGTAACACTGGTAGCATCTCCATGATAATGGGGTCAGAATTCAGATGCTTGGCAACTGGTTCATATTTATGACTGTTGCTGTGTCCCAAGGTCATGTGATCACTTTTTGTGTCCCAAGGTCTTCTTCTCATAAGAAAGTCAATGGGGAAGCCAGATTCACTTAACAACTCGATTACTGACTTATCCACTGCAATGATTCATTCAATAACTGAGGCAAGAAAGGTCGTAAAATGGTGCAAAACTCACTTAACAAATGTTTCACTTAATGACATAAATTTTGGGCTCATAAATTGTGATCCTAAGTCAAGGACTACCTGGATAAACTATCTCAGTCCATGGAAACATGAGTGTTCAATCAAAGAGTGATCACTCCTTATGATCCAAAGGTTGTAATATGCTTTACTGAGTTCTTCTAAAATCCTGATAGTGTCATTAGTAGTACTATATAACAATCTTGTCTTCTCTAAGGCTCCTTTGTTTCTATTACATTAGGATGCTTTTCCAAGCTTTAAGATCTTCTCCAACAACACTTTCCTTTGTATTATGTGTCTGAAATATTTAAGCTTTACCATCATTATTAATGTTTTCAATATGAAGTCTGATTTTACTTCCCGTGCCACTGAATTATTTGTTGTCTTTGCAACCCAAGGCACTCTTAACTGTTTTCTCCAGGTCCATATATCAAAGGCATTAACTATTCTTCATTCGGCGTTTTTTAGGATCCAACTTTCTCAGCCATTCATTAAAACAGGGAAACCATTGTTTTAATAATACCCTGTTTTCCCCAAAATAAAACATCCCCTGATAATAAGCCCAATCAGGCTTTTGAGCCCATGGCAATAAGGCCAACCACTTATTTCAGGGTTCAAAAAAAAAAATAAGACAGGGACTTGTTTTCGGTAAAACACGGCAAGAACATTTCTTGTACTATCTTATACTAACATTTTTTGTACTATCTCTTGTACTATATTTTATCTATACCTCTCATCTAAGTAGCAGATATCTCTTTATTCCATTCTTTATTACGGTCACTATCACTGTGAATTTTTGAGCCTATGAAAATAAAAGGATTTTTTTTCTATTACCTTGCATTCTTTTTTGCTCGGGTACATTGAGTTGGCATTATCTGTTGATTTAATCTTAATTGTTCTACATGAGGTTTTGTTTTGGTTTTATGCTTTTTTTATTTTTTGTTTTGTTACTTGTATGGAACAGGCTTTTACCTTCTCTTCTTTTAAATTCAACAAGACATTTTAAACAATCTTCTAGTTATCACTGTGGTATCATCAACATAGCTGAGGTTTTTATGTTTCTCTCAGTTGTATTGATTCTAATCTGTATTTCTTCTAGTGAAATATTTTTCATTGTACATTTGACATATATTTAATTGCTCTGTATCCTATTAACATTATTGCTTGTACTTGTTATATAAATTCTTCAATGAACAGACGAAGTGGCCTGGTATGTTCATATTTGAAAAGTATCTTCTATTTCTTGTGGTCCATCCTATCAAAAGTCTGGACTGCAAAATTTTGAGACGTGAGCTTTATATTTTTTTGGCTCCTGGAATGTAAATGTGTCTCCTCCAGTTCCTTGGACTCCAGGGTGTTTGTCTTCTCTGATTATAAACTGCAAGTGATTTTCTTGGGCCCATTTAACTTCACTTTTCAAAATGTCTGGTAGTACAGTGATGAAACCTTGCTTATCTGTAATTTATTCCTCCATATATTTGTGCTGTTTCTTCGTTGAATCTTTATTCCCAGATCTTTGACTTCTTTATATCTTCTTATGCTTATTCTTGTATAAAAGCTTTTCCAATTTTCTTAAATAAATATCTTGTTTCCCCTTTCAAATTATATTCTTAATATATTTGCATTGCTAATTTTATATGACTCCTTGTCTCTTATTGCTTTTGTCTTGAATTCACTGTTTAGTTGGACCGATGGTTCAGTTTTGAATAGCTGCTCTGGCCGCATCCACTATGTCTTATTTCATAATTCTGGCAGAGCAATGTTATACCTGTCTTTGTAATATTGCCCTGATTGTGAATGATCCTTTGATGAAATACTGGAGTGGGTTGCCATTTTCTTTTCTGAGGGATCATACAGTATTTAGTCTATTCCAATGATGGGTTTCTACCGGTTCGCTTCTATTGTTCTACTGTTCTCTTATCTTTTACTTGTCCATCATAGATGGATCTTCTGGAAGTATACAATCCCTACAGTATAGCTCATAGCATCACTGTGATATGCAAATACTTTCATTGCTGCAAAGTTGTAATCCATTACAATTTTGGAGTATATTTGCACAACCTTTCATCAGAGTTATAAACACATCTCTTTTATAATCCTAGAATTATCTATTTTCAAATTATGAAATCCGTAGCCATAGCATGTACATTTGCCTGGTTAGTATGGTGTTCTTTCAGAGTTTCAGATAATAAACTTTAGCAATCAAATGGAATGTTCAACTTTTTTGTTTGTTTTGGGAAAGTAATTCTGTAAACTTAATAAAGCAAATTGACTGAGTCTTTATTGAGTCTTTTTTTTTACATACCAACATGCCATTGCTTTTAAAAATAATGATAATAATATTACAGTAAGCACTAAGTGAACTCTTAGTGACTATTAGATAATTAGTTTTAAAAATTAAAATATCCTAGGGGACACATCTAGCAACAGCTGACAGTAGAAGCACAATATACAAAAGGCTTTCATAACACAGACCCAAAACAATAGGAAAGAATTTATTTAAAATAATATAGTGTACGTACAAGTCTCAAATATAGTAGGTCATACATTTGACTTCATTAGGCAGTTACTTCTGAATTATTCAGCAATTGGATTGTCAAAACAGGACTTTGTACATTGTCATATATTCTGGTGTGGTAAAATAATGGACTGTGATGTCCGTAGAGAAGACTACATAAAACTGCTAGTAGTTTATATTCTAAAGCCAGATCTCTAGAAAGTTCATATCAATTTATTTTCATGAGTGGAACTGAAAATATTAAAAATGGATCTCTTTCTGGGTCCCAACAGGGAGAAGGGCGGGGTAAAAATAAAATTATTTATTTATTTATTTATTTATTTATTTTCTTTTTCTTTTAATTGCTAATTGAAGATTAAAGTATCTGTGGCTTCAGGAGGAAACTGTATTCGAACATACAGACCAGAAATTAAAAAAGGATTGTACAACACTGTTATTCTCAATGTAAAGACAACTGTTCCCGATAATCTACTTTTTTATCTTGGAAGTAATAGATACGTAAGTCCGCTTTGTTTTTCTTTTAAAAATTATTATCATTTGATTGTATATTGATATTAATTCTGGCAATATAGCTGGAGCATATCCGATGTTCATAGAGCTATCTATCATTACTATTGCCATTTCCCCTAAGTCACATCATCTCATATCATCATGTCTGCATTTTCCCAAGCAAAAGAAAGTATTGTTATTACCAGAACCCCTTGGTTCAAATTAGGGCACTGTCACCACTTGTGTAGGAAACTGATCAGTAGTGTTCCTACTCCTGAACCCTTAACTAGACTCAGTTAAGCTAACATGCAGGTGCTTTCCTTGGAGTGAGTCACCAATGATAAAATTGATATGAAAAGGACCCGGACTATTTTTGTTTTACTACAACAGTGATTAATTATGTTTTTTTTAATGCTGGTATTTCTAGCACTGCCATCAGCTATGCAATAATGAAAATAATTTGAAAGAGGAAGCTGGGGTAGAGGGAGAAGAGAATCATATGACACTTGTTAGGAGGACCTAGAAGTCCCATCCAAATGGAGAGATACTCCAAAGGAACAGGGAAGACAAATAAAAAGAACTTCCAGTAGAGAGTGTAATTTGTAAAGTTTTAAGGAAATAATACAACTGATGAATTAATTAACTTTATAAAAACTGGGTCAAAAATTTAAATAGTTCTCTTTTTTTTCTAAAGCCTATATGAAAACAACAACCGTGCAAAACTGATTCAAAAAGAAGTTTCAGCCAAAACCCCCACCTTCTTATTATATACTATTGTAAAATCAGTAAAATAAATTTAAAATGTCGGCGAAGTATCCCTGGGCAGCAGATATGATTACGCAAAAGTATGAAGCAGCAGTGAAATCCCCCCCGGTTCCCTCCGGCTAGGCAAACTGGTAGCGCTGGTGGGAGAAGGCTCCGCCCACCCTCCAGGATGTCATTACATCCTGTTTTTAATAATCTGTGCATGTGCAGAAGAAGCGTGTTTCCTCTTTGCTTTACCTATATATTTTTTAATAGATTTAAATATTTTTGAATATGTAAATTATATAGAATATTATGGATTATGCAAGACAGTAATTGATAGCCATTGCTAATGGGAAAGATAATGTTTCAATTCATAAATATTACCTATAGAACATGATAAAGAAATATTTTCAGGAAAAAAAATTACATCAAAAATAATTATCCCTTCGTGGTAGTATATAACTGTTCATTGCACTTAATTGTTTCATTTTCAGCAAAATAACTCTTTGCATTATTTTACCAGATTGTCTCAGAGGTAGTAAACACTATTATTATGCAATGTTCATTTTCTTTAAAATATCCTTTCCTCATTTTAGACTGACTTCTTGGCCATAGAAATGCGTAAAGGAAAAGTGGATTTCTTATGGGACGTGGGATCTGGGGTCGGGCGTGCGGACTATCCGGATCTCACAATTGATGACGGAGTTTGGTACCGAATTGAAGCATCAAGGCAAGTTCCTAAGATCTTTCATACTAATTGTATCACTCTCAAATGGTGATTCCATGCTCCAGATTCCAAAAGAGCCTAGTAAAAAGATAACATGTTCAAAATGACATCACACTCATGCACATTCTTTTGAAAGGAGTTCTTCTGGGATCCATCTTATTGTATTTTTTAGAATCTAATGCAATGTAATGCACGATCAAATATAAAATTTGAAAATAAAGCAATTTCAAGGATCCTTCTCAGAGTGCAGTAAATAATTATGACCACGTGGGAAGGAAAAGAAAACTCCAGGTGAGATGTCTCTGTGATACCTGCTGCCTACCTTTCTCCCTTTTGTCTCCAGGGATCCTGCCAAAATGTAGCCTTACTAAGAGGAGAAGCTTCTGCTAGTGCTTTTGCAATATTGAGAATGTTGTATTAGCTTTTATTTATTTTTGTATGCACTGTTTTTGATTTTTTTTAAAAAAATTGTTGTATGGGTGGACAAGCAGAATATAAACCTAATAAATACGAGAAATATTTTATAAGCCCTACTGATCTTTTAGACATCAGAATATGTATACTTTTCTTTAGCGGCATATTATTGTCCAAATGAATAAAGCAGTGACCTGTCTTACTTACCTACCGTGTTTCCCCCAAAATAAGACCCTGTCCTATATTTTTTTGAACCCTGAAATAAGCGCTTGGCCTTATTGCCATGCGCTCAAAAGCCCGATTGGGCTTATTATCATGGGATGTCTTATTTTAGGGAAAACAGAGTACATTATAAAAAACAATGGTTTATTTTAAAAGCAACAGTAGCTATAACATGCTATACTGTATGATTTACAGATCTCATGACTATATTTTCCATATCACACTAGTCATCAACAAATCAACCACCACAACTTAGTATGTTATATAATTCAGGTACTGAGTTATTTTTCCCCCTTACTGCTCCATAGTTACTTTTCCTGGAATTGTGTTGCTTTCCCCATTTTAAAAATGTGTTAATGAAAACACATCCCATATTTCCATTTCTATACAGTGACCTACATTCTCAGTAGTAACTGTAGCTTCTCTTTTTCATGCTTAGCTTCCTTGATCAAGTGTGTCATTTTTGCCAAGAACTCCTTCAGATTTCCCAGCAGATGTGGTTCTGCTTCCCAGAGCTGCACCCAGATCTTCCAGATTTCTGACTTGCTATAATAAGAGGAGAATTTATTGCTTCCTGGTCAATATTCTGGTTCAATTGCTTTTATTATTTTTAGCTTATCCTAGTTCTAGTTGAACATGAATAAATCAGCATGGAAATGTGCATTACGGCTGAAACATTTCTATTGCCAACATTGAAATATCCATATTTCCATATAAATTGTCTTGGAAGTGATTCATTTACAGGTAAATCACAAAAGATCTCAGGTAAATGAGATATAATAATAAATATGCTAACTTGATTTCAATCACATCAATTGACAGGTGTAATGCTTGCTGCTGGTACTTAAGTGTTCCACATAGCTGGAGATAACAGCTGCAAAATATGCTGTAAAGAAGCATAGGGATACCTGTGAAGATAAATGGGATATCTAGAATAGAGGATAGGAGGAGTTACATAAACAAGGAAAATATTTCTACCTATGCTAAACTAAGCAGCTAAAACTAAATTTGCTGGAAAATCAGAAACAGATTTTATACCCAATTGATGGAACTTGGGAGTTCTAGTAAACAAAGAAAGAAAGAAAAAATAAAGTGCCACAAGTCTTGTTTTTGTCTATCCTTTCTATAGTGGGTCTTTGTACCCTATGATGGTGCTTTATTTTTCTAGTGCTTTATTGTTCAAGTGCTTAGGGAAATTTAATTTTGTATCTTCTTTAGCTAAAATTGCATGGCCAAAACCCAAGGCTTTGCTATTAGATTGCAAGGGCACAATCAAGGAATTTATAGATGTCTTGCAAAATGGATGGAGGTAAGATGTTCATCAACCATCTTTCCTTTAAAGCTTATGTGATCGCCTATATCACCTTCCACCTTTAAGGCCCTTATATTAATTTAACCTGTTGATTTGTATCAAATCCATTTCTCTTTCACCCGTTCCCATTCTGCTTCCATTTAACTGTGAGAATCAGTATGAAACATATGTAAAACTATCAAATTGTTCTTACTCTTCAAAGACATTATCAGCTCCCAGTTGGTTAATGAAAGACTCAAAATGTTTTTTCTCCTCACTATTAATTTCCTCCAGGGACAAGTTTGAAGTTGCCTTCATCAAAGCTGTCTTCCTCTTCCTTTGTTATCAAGATCTGTGAGCCCCAAAAATGCCCTGCAAAGAAACAAATGAAATCATGCCACATACTCATGTGGCTGAGTATAGTATCATGGAGCTACTATATGAAAACTCCTTAGTGCTAAGGTTTCTCAACCTTAGTAAGGTTGAAGATATGTGGACTTCAACTCCTTGATCTCCACCCCTTCTAAGGCCACCTATAAGATAAAATGAAGGAAAAGTGGGCAGATGGCACAAAATAACTGACATTTGCATTTTTATCAAGATTTACTAATTCACTATTGAACTCCTTAATCGCACTAAAACAGAGTAACTAAAAGCTTCACTTTACCTGCATATCAGATCGTGGAAAACTTCTTTGCTTTCATCAATCCCAGTTCTTTTTCCATAATTAAATAACCCTTCTTCTGAGAATTTTTTTTAAAAGAATTTTATTAGTTTTTTTCAATGGGGAGGCAAAAAATCTCAGATAAAATTTTAATATTAAAATACAGTAATAGTTGGGTGATAGTAAATTTTTTAAACAATGGAAGAAAAATTGGGTCACGGAGGTGATACACTCTACGATATATTATAAGAAAAGTTTCCAAAACAACCAGGCATCTGCTCAGTACATCAAACTAAGAATATGTATATAATTCAGCAACCTTTCATAAAAAAAGAATACCACTTCACACCGATTTTCATTTTTTTTCATAAGATCTGAGTTTCTTTAGCATTGCCCCTTCGGCCTCATCTTGGGGAGCCCCGGCCCCTCCTAAATCTTCAGTTTGCATGTCACTCCCACCAGCCGCCCCTAAAACATCTTCTTCTTCCTCCAGAAAGGATTTATTTTCTTTCATGAAGGCCTCAGCCTCCATAGAATTATTGATTCTAATCTTGTCACCTTTCCAGTGGATTAACATACCTTCCGGGATCAGCCATCTAAAAGAAACCCCTTTATGATTCTTTTAATTCTAATGTTAGTCTATTCATTTCCACACACTCGCCGATTTTTTTTAATAATTAGAACATCTTCTGGTCACGTAGAACATTCTAGGATCAATCTCTATCATTTGTAGGTCATCAAACAACACCCTGTTCTTATTGTGAAATGGGAGAATAAGGTTTGCTAACAGGTATTAACATAACCAGCTGGGATGGACCGATGGTTTGGCACAATAGATGGCACCTCCAATTTAATGAACAGGAGATCATGTCTACACCTGGGAAATCAGGTGTCTCTTTAATTAACTTATAATAGATCCCTCTTTCACACCTAGATTATTCCTGACCTTATTTTGATACAGTTGTGATGAATGGTCCTACAGGAGCAGAGAACCATTTTAGAGCCATTTGCAAATATAAAGCGCCTCTTGGATAAAATGTTACTTACTCTTGTGTGTAGAATTGCTAATTTTTGATGGTGATGTGGCTTCAATATAATTTTTGCTTGATTGTCAACATGGAACTCAACCAGCGACCTTCTTCTCAGGAAGTTCACCAATCAATAAACACAAGCTTTCCCATGTTAGTCAACCACCACTTCTAGAGTGCTAAAAATATTGCTGACAAAAATTGGATGGCTTGGTTTGGTGGAGTTTGTAGAGAATTGTATGGTTGTGTCTGGCTGTGTTCCCTTCCTTGCTCTCAACAGAATAGCAAGAATTGGAAGGGGCCTTGGACGTCTTCTAGTCCAACCCCCTACTCAGGCAGGAAACCCTATACCATTTCAGACTAATGGTTGCCCAATCTCTTCCTAAAAGCCTCCAGTGTTAGAGCATCCATGACTTCTGGAAGCAAGTCATTCCACTGATTAATTGTTCTAACTGTCAGGAAAGTTCTCCTTAGTTCTAGGTTGCTTCTCTCCTTGATTTTTGCTTCTTGTCTTGCCTCCAGGTGCTTTGGAGAATAGCTTGACTCCCTCTTCTTTTGTGGCAGCCCCTGAGATATTGGAACACTGTTACCATGTCACCCTAGTCCTTCTTTTCGTTAAACTAGACATACCCAATTCCTGCAACTGTTCTTCATATGTTTTAGCCTCCAGTCTCCTAATCATTTTGGTTGCTCTTCACTCTACTCTGTACTCTTGTGGTCTTCTCCTCTGTAATGGTATATGAGAATAACCTTGGAAGACAGGAGGAAAAGTGGCAGATTAGACAACAGTCATACAAGCAGTAGTTGCTGAGTCCGCAGAAGGAATGGGGGTGTGTGACAAACATCTCAGAAGGGACTTTCTTGGATTGTAAAGGCAAGGTGAGGAAAGAGATGTACCTTCAGACTTGCAAGATTGTGTGAATGTAACCTTACAATAAAGTTAGAGCTAGTCTTTCTAGGTATGCTTCTTGTCTGGATAAGACTGACATCAATCTTGCAAGGCCGAAACCATAACCACAAGCATGTTTAATTTTCATGGCTTCTGTCTCAGTAAAACCTGGTGCGGTAATATTTTGAAATATGGGCCTTTAGTCCTTCTTAGCATATCAAGCACACTCTAGATTAGAAGAAAGGTGAATCTCTTTCCCTGATTTCTTCTTATCTCTAATTATATCTTTATTAATGGTATCTATCTGCATCTTGGGATGAGCCCATAGGTTCACCCACCCACACAGTCATCTTTGTGAGTTTATAGCTTACTTCATCCTGCCCCATGGAGCATTGGTACTCCATGGGGCAGCATGAAGGTTTAATGCTCAAGCTATAAACTCACACTGGGTTTGGAAATTTGGTGTTGGAGAAGACTCCTGAGAACGCCATGGACAGCCAAGAAAAAAAAGTGATGGATGATAGAAAATCAACCTAGCGTTCTCCCTTAAGGCACAATGGACCAGGCTCAAATTATACTACTTCAGATACATTATGCAAGGACCCAGCTCTCTGGAGAAGGCCCTAATTCTGGGAAAGGTAGAAGGAAAGAGAAGAAGAGGATGACCAAGGGGGATGGACTCAGTTACGATGGTTTTATATTTTGTATTAGATGTTTTTAATTATGACTGTGAGCCGCCCTGAGTCCCACAAGG
>JANHFK010007793.1:93517-105533 GCA_036250565.1 Sibynophis collaris | reverse complement strand
AGTATCCTTCCCCTGCCACGCCCACCAAGCCACGCCCACAGAACCGGTAGTAAAAAAATTTAGATTTCACCACTGGGATGCCCTTCACACATACCAGAACCTGTATAGTATAGGATCGGGTAATGCGGGGCCTTTCCTCAGGAGCGCTCCACTGTCCTAAATTATGAATACATACATTGTTACTACCCACTATAGCGACACACATTCCACATTATTCCACAACAATTCCACTTTTAAGGGATGCTTAACTCTGGCTGATATTCCTGTCCGAGTCTGAAATGGAAGCATTTAAGTAATTGTTTGCTCTCATCACAAGTCACTTTGCTGTATCCGGAGAATTGGCGTAACTACACCAGCCCCTAACCACCTATGGAAAACAATTATGGCACGTTCAATATTCCTCAATCAGTGGACTGGGAATCTCCCTTTCGCACTCTATGCATGCTTTCTCCAGATGGTAGCTATGCGTAATGGTCCCTGTTTACCCCGTTGTCCCTGAGCTAAAACCATTTGCTCGTGAAAGCAGATTCTAATCTATAAAAACTCCTTCCCTGCTGAATAATACAGTAACTGAAAATAAAATTCAACAAGAGTCTTTTTTTTTTTACATAGTGCAATGTTCAAACAGGGTCCCTGCTGGGGCTAGATCCTTACAGATACAGCACTTGGCTTTATCCACCACTGAACAAGGTCATGTGACAAACTACAACAGCTTGTTGTAGTTTCCACTCCCACAGGCCCATCTCTCTGGAATTGGCTAATATCATGCGCAAGATTACAGCTGTGAGATCATATACAGGTAGACCTCAACTTATGTTCGTTTAGCGACCGTTCGAAGTTACAACAGCACTAAAAAAAAGTGACTTATGACCATTTTTCACGCTTAGGACCATTGCAGCATCTCCAGGGTCACATAATCAAAATTCAGCCACTCGGCAACTGAGTATCACATTTATGATAGTTGCAGTGTCCCAGGGTCATGTGATCAATTTTTGCAACCTTCTGACAAGCAAAGTCAATGAGGAAGCCAGATTCACTTAACAACCATGTTCCTAACAACTGCAGTGATTCACTTAACAACTGTGGCAAGAAAGGTTGTAAAATGGGGAAAAACTCATTTAACAAATGTTTTGCTTAGCAACAGAAATTTCGGGCTCGGTTGCGGTCGTAAGTCGAGGACTACCTGTACTATTATTTAAGTGTCTAGGTGTCGATCAAGAAAAAGGTTTTAGCATGGCTCTTGATAGGTTTAATTTCCATGGAGAGCTGACAGGAAAGCACATAATTTCCTGAATATTAGGGGATAATTTGTTAATGAAATCAATTGCTAAGTACAAGAATGGATGCCCCTTCCTCCAAATATATTAAAGTAGAAGTGAGATAGCAGCATATCAGGAATGCTTTATTTTGAATTCTTGCACTGAGCCAGGTGTCCCTTTTGTCTCAATGATTCTAAATAATCTGATAAGGAAAAATAAACCACCTGATTTGACTGTGTCATAACTAAGCAGAGTTAACAGCCTTACCAATGTTTCCTCCTACTTCATGTAAAAACAGCTCTTCTTTCTTCAAACCTTGTACAGCTCCACTGGCAAAATAAAAATTAAGAAAATGATCAGCCATTATCCCAAATAACGTCAGACTGAAAGCTACTAGTGTGCCCAAGAAAATGGCCTGCTGGCTCAGAGTTTGCAAGTGCACTAAAATTATTTGTTCCCATCTGTTAACTTACTGCAATAACATATCACACTTGAATGATTATGGGGAAAGAAGCTGTTTGCAACCTTGAATTACAAGAGAGGAAAATCAGCTGAAAAAAAAATCCATATATTCACAAAGAAGTAATCAAAAATACCCAGGAAATTTTATAGCCACTTTTTGACTAGATATCATTATTTAACACATTATTTAATTTGTATTCATGGATGTTGGTTTTTTTTTACATACTGTACTTCCAGCATTATAGTACATGTTCTGAAATTGTTTTTAAAAATTGAATGGGCAGATCATCATTATATACTTTCAATTCAGGTAGATCTCACTTAATGACTGCCTTGTTTAATGACCTTTGAAGTTACGTGAAGGGTCCCTGCAGTCACGTGATTTGCAATCTGTGAGGCTCTACAAAGGTCACATGATTGCCATTTGCACATGTATAAGCCAATTTCTAACAAGCAGACTCAACCGAGATGGCAGCATTAAAACTGCAAGTCGCAATCGTATGTCTCACTTAAAGACCCTAGGGGATTCACTTAATGACCATGGCCAACGTGAGGTTATAAGTCTGTCGCAGGCATATGATGTCTCACTTAATGACCATGTCACCTAGCCATAGACTTGCCAATCCCAGTTGTGATAATTAAGCAAGAACTACCTATAGATTGGGAGTATCTTTGGACACATACCAGATTCTATGCTAAAGCTATCTTAGCTAGCTCATCTCAGAAATGAAGCAGGTCACCGACTTCTATTTTACAAAACCAACAATGGAACTGCATATTTAAATCCTGGAAAGCAGACTATTATTTATACTCTTGGGAATCTTGTAATATTTCAGGCTATGCATCAGTTTAAAGATCTAAGAGACACTAGAAATGAATACTGTATATTCATGAGAGCAACCTGACACCCTATGATGAAGTAACTCTTCCATAAAATAAGGAGTATAGATCAAAAGATTCCACTGCATGTAAAGAAGAGGGAACCAATGTCCTTCTCAGATTCCCCAGGAGAAAAGCAGAGCACTATTGGGGATTCCACAGTTCCCTTTAAAGGTGTGAGTGTAATCGGATCAGGGAAAGTCTCCTTCTTCTACAGTGGAATATCTGGATACAAATGCCTCCATGAACTTCTCTCAAGTGAAAATTGATCCAAAATCTGTTTTACATTGGCACAATTATTCTTAAAGGATTAAAAAAAACGCTGTCTTTCTATCTCGGCATTCTCTTTTCGTTAATGCTATGTAGAAGAAACACCTCAGCAACATTGGTGCAGTTCTTCAGCCAGGTAACATTTTAAACATAGATGAGGTCCTAAAATGGATACCTTGGTGATCCTTTCCACAGGCAGTGCCAACAGCTCCCTTAGATGAACTACTGACAATATGGCTGTTTTTTAAAAAGTTTATTTTTATTGATTTCCCCCCCCCCCTACTTGCAAGGTCAACCATTGATCCTCTGGAGAAAATTCATTACAGCTGTCCATTCCCTGCTGAGGTAGAATTCAAAATTAAACATTTCATAAAATGGCGGGCTTAGTAGACAGACAGAGAAAGGCAGACAGGCTTGTACCTTTTCTGGCTGAGGAACCTGGCAACGATATCACCAGCTTTTAGCTCTCCTGTCAGCTGAATTGCCATGGAAACTTTGGAAAGATGAGGTGCTTGAACCCGTATTACTCCCTCTGGAATATCGGCCTGCAAAGCAATAATGAAATTGGAACACAGCACCTTGCAGCTGGCTTTGAAAAGGGTTTTTTTCCAAATCTGTGCAGATTGAATGCTCAAACCTGGCATTTTGTCCTGTGCAAAGCAGAAGCTATCTTGTTTCCTCACCTACAGTGCAATTTACCAAAATTCAAACAACTTTAAAAATTCTCTTTCAGAGCAATGGAACATACTTATTCACAAATAGGATGGTGGATTTTTAACCACCAATTTAGAAGCTACATATTAAGAGCCTGCATTTGAGCTAACATATTTATATATGAATCAAATCCTGTTTGGTAATGAAGGGGGGGGGGGAAACGACCCTTCATTTTAGAATCTTACACTCTTAAAAAGCAATTGTGGATCAAGTTTTAATTTTCTAACCAGATGCCATTTCCCCTTCTGATAGAGTATAATAATTCCAAAATATGAAACAGTATGCATGATTTCAAATTTCATATTCAAAAAGAGGTTATCTTACCATCAAGTATAAAAGAAACCCACTGTTTAAATTTCAAGATGTTCCATACAGCATTTTATTCAAATGAAGATATAGGGCATCACTCTAAAGAATCACCGCACACTACTTTCATCCTGGTTCCACGTGCCAGAATATGAAAGCAAGCATTGGAGGAGGTATTAGCTAGGTATTTTAGTGGTATAAAGATATAGGTAGTCTTTTGAGTTTCCACAGTAATTGGGACTGGTATATCCTACTTGGAAATTCTGCTAAGGGATTAGTTATAAAGCACAATGTGATGCAGCAATCCCAGCAGTCCCTGCTGCTGTCTTTACCTGAATCCCAGAGGTTGTTAGGGGAGGACCCATCCCAATCCAACCCCATGCTTTGTAAGATAAGGGACTGCTTACACTTTGCAGCTGCCCCAACTCCCTCTCTCTCCCCGTCTCTGCCCTTTGGTCATCTTGCACTCTACTGCCTCTGCCTGCCCTGCTGGCTCTTCTGCCCTACACTCAGCTCATTCTATCACCCAGCCAGCCCTTGCCACTCTGCACTTGCTTGCCCTCTCGTAGCAATAGCAATAGCACTTAGACTTATATACCGCTTCATAGTGCTTTTTACAGCCCTCTCTAAGCGGTTTACAGAATCATCCTATTGCCCCCAACAATCTGGGTCCTCATTTTACCCACCTCGGAAGGATGGAAGACAGAGTCAACCATGAGCCTGGTGAGATTTGATCTGTTGAACTGCAGATCTGAAGTAGCCTGCAGTACTGCACTCTTAACCACTGCACCACCTATTGAACTGTTTGGTGAACCACGAACTGTTTTGCGGTGGGATCATAGTCATCCATAGCTGGGCGTATTTTCAAGGTCCTAGGAAGACCTATGATCTGAAGCCTTCTACAATTCTAAAGTTCTCAGACTGTCTAATAATCTAGGATGACTTTGGTTGCTTCAGTAAAGTGCATTTCTGCTTTCTGGAGAGCTGGGAAGAGAGGTGAGTCCATTGCAAAGAGGATCACGCCCAGTAGAGAGGTGGAATTATTGAAACAAATGATATTAGAATTCCAGAGCAGGATGTAGAGAGAGAAGATTAGGAGAAATGTGGAGGCAATGCTCTTTACCTCTTCTTACCCCTGCTTAATTGTGAAGAATATAACCACATCCCATGACAAGCTCCTGAAAATACACCTTCGGCAGGCAAGTCACCCTCCAACAAACTCAGGATGGAGTCAGCCAAGCCGGAACATGGTTTCTGAATTGAAGCAGCAGACTGTGAAATAGGAATTACTGACAGCTCTTAAGTATATCAAGAGTACAGCCATATCCCTTAATACAGAGCCCATAATAGACATCTAGAAACCTATAAAACAGACAATTCCTCTATATCATCCTTGTTAAATCAATGTTCTTATATTACCCTCATCATTTTCCCTTTAATGTTTATTGCGTTTGGCCAATGTAATTTATTTTTTCATATCCATCAGCCGATTAAAATTCTTCATCTTGAAGGCACATCTCTCCTGATGACCTACTGGAAACTGACCTAAACCACCAAGTTTCAAAAGATGATGGATGGACAAAAATTAGGGCTGTTTTTATTTTTTTATTTTTATTTTGCCCCATCGTATCACCTTCCTCGTCATCGTCACCCTCCCTCCCAAATAACATCGAATTGATACGTTAAAAAGAAGAGGAATTACTTTTTGTCTGCAAAGGAACATTTTCATTTTTCTTTTTTCTTAAAAAAAAGGTGTGGGGATTTACATCTCACTTTTCAATCATAAAGAGTTTCAGAATACTTTCTAAGAGGAAGTTTTGCTTCCGGAGATCACAATGTAAAAAGGCAAACTATAAAAGGGGGATGGAAAAAGAAGATGGAGAAAAGTAAGAGTAATTCAACTCCTAGTCCCCAAACTTTATTTTACATTGTAGGGGAGGTGGGTGGTATAAAATTGATTGATTGATTGATTGATTGATTGAATGAATGAATGAATGAATGAATGAATGAATGAATGAATGAATGAAATATGTATGGCTACTGTGTGACTCCAAGAAAAGTTGTAGCTTTGATTTTTTTCAACAAAGCATTTGACAAAGTATTCAATAGCATGCTGATCAGCAAGCTAATTAAAAGTGGGATAGATAGTATGACAATTAAATAGATGCTTAGTTCCCCTAGTGTACTTAAAAATCTTTAGGAAAGAGGAACTTCCTGATGTTAAGCTAGATGCTAATATTAGTATATGATTCCTGTGCAGTGAAATGGGGATACATTTTTAAGTCCCACTTTATATGCTTTATAATAGTAGTATGAACAACTATAAATGATTGATTATGAATACAGAACCAAGAAATGTTAGTGCGGTGAAGTTATAGCTATGTAACTAATGTAGGCAATTAATTTGATTGATTAATCATAAAATTTAAAAAGCACATGTGGAGCATAACCAAAAGAAAGCAGAAGAGATGAAAGATATGATTTAAGATCTATCTGATATGCATTGTTTTTATTGTATGGTTCAGTGAATGATAAATGAGGGGCAGCATAAGTTTACCTTGTCTAACATGACAAAATACTTTGAGCTAGCAGGGTGCACTCAGAAACAGAATGCTGGATTAAATGTCATGACTTATCTTGATCCAGAGATACAATACGGAAAGTACTTATAAATTAATGCAGTTGTATCATTTAAACTTCCAAAATCTTCCATAAACCCTCGTCCATCCATAGCTCCTCAGACATTCTGTAATAATGTTTATTATTTTATTACAAGCTATAAGTAGATGAATTATTTCATATTATCTCTAAGGTTTGTAAATAAGAAACACACCAAGAATTCCTAGATTCAGAATATGGAGATTGTTTAATTGACTGTAGCTCTAGTTCAGTATGATTATAACTTATCTTTGGTCATTCAATTTGAAGTCCTTAAATTACTTGAACATGAAAAACTTTTAAAATAAATCTTCAGCCAAATTGTAATATCAGGTTAGAATCAAGACCTGTCTTAATGTTTAGAGAGTAAGGAATCAGAATGCACTCTTAAAATCAGACTCATTTATAAAACTGTAAGATGACGAAAGAGATCATGAAAATAGTGCTTTAATAATGCTAGATATATCACTCAAAAAATTCACTAAGATATATTTTTATACAACAGAGATAGTAGAAATGCAGAACAAAACCACATATTTTGACAAGATAAGAGCTTGTTTTATGACCCAGATTGTGTGTGCTTAGCTGATTATATGTCCTATTTTGAACAGGAACACAACTACTCTTAGTTACTGAAAGTGTTAGAATGATGTGTCCTGTCTTCAACATTAAAGTGATAGTTACTGCAGCAAACACTGGCAAACTGCTCTGAATGTAAGAGTTGTGTAAGATTACCTCATTTCTGTTAACGAAAATTATTTTCTTAACTGGTAGACTAAAAGGTGAATGTTCTAATATTCACTTCATGTAATATATGAAAATAGGTTGTAAGCATTAATAACTTCTAATGTTGCTATGTCTGTTATAATAAACATGTGAAAAAGAAAAAAAATACCTGTTTTTGTTGTCAATCCTGATAGTTTTACCATTTCTTTTTTGCTGACCTATTAGACAGAGTTAATTTTTATACCATGGAGCAGGGATGTCAAACTCGCCACTTCATGTGTCGTTTCACGATGTTTTTCCTATACACGGAGCTGAGGTGGGTGTGGCCTGTACATGATGTATCTGGCCCGCGGGCCACCAGTTTGACACCCTTGCTATAGAGCAAGGGGAATCTCGCTCCATAAACAAGGCTGAAAAAGGGTTTGACATTGCTTTCAGTTGGAGGAAATATCTTTTTCAAATTAGGCTCTGCCTTGCTTGAGATAGTAACCATACTTATTTGATCTACCAAGATTTGGCAGATCTTCACCTCATCCATCTATTTCCAAACACTCTTCTCGAGAGTAACGTTCATCTGAATATAAAGATGTTATTGGTGTTAACAGAGTAATTTAAACTTGTACACAGCTTTTCACTGGACTACTGATAATTACTTTTAAGTTGCTTTAAAAGAAACATCAATTTTGAAAACCTGAATTTTGAATAAAACAACAGTGTACCCTTTTATATACCTGCATATTTTCAAAAAGTTACGTATTAATTTTTTTAGAACAGTCTGTTTTATGTAGTGCTTCTAGTGGCTGACCTACAGTAAATCCGAAGTAGGGCTACCAAGATGGTAAAATGACTGGTGACTAAATCCTGTGAGGAAAGGCTAAAAGACCTAGTTATGTTAAGTTACGAGAAGCTGGAAAGGGTATATGATCGCTGTGTTCAAGCTGTTACATTCTAGAAGAAAGGTCACCAACTAGTGGTCCGTGAGAAAATTTTGGTGGTGCGCAGCGCATGTGGGTGGAGGAGCTGCTCCAGGATGACCAATGGGCCAGTCCTGTAACTGGAGCTCTTGAATATGGGACTAGCCAGAATGCTCGTGGTGGGGCTGGAAATCTCAGCCATAGCAGGAGGTATGTGCAACTTGCAATTTTGCAGGTGGTGAACATGCAAGGAGTAGTGCAGCCCTCGCCGGCCAGAAAAAGGTAATGGTGCTGTTGCAGCAAGGGGGGCTGCAGTAAAGGGGGAGAGATCCTGATGTTTTGTTGTCTGTGGGAAACGGGTCCAAATGGCTCTTTGAGTGTTTAAGGTTGCAGAAACAGGTGGCCAAACTAAGTGCCTGAAGGACCCCATCCCTTCACTGGGAGTCTAGGCGCTTCAGCGAGTGGCGCGCTAGATTCATATTAGTGGTTCGCGGGATTTAAAATCATGAATGTAGTGGTCCCTGAGGTCTGAAAGGTTGGCGACCCCTGCTATGGAACACCTTGCCCTCTTGAAAGTTCCCAGGCCTCCATCCTTTTAGCTTTGTGTTAAGCTTTAAAGACCTGGTTCCCTCCTTCCCCAAGCTCTGGGACAAGAGACAGTTTATTGTTGTTTTTAATGGGTTTTGCAATTTTATTGTGATTTTTATATTGCTTTGGTTGGGAGCTGCCCAGAGTTGGTAATAAGTTGGGCAACTCTAAAAATGTTTTAAATGAAGTAACTACTTCTCCATGGCCCTTAAAACCATGTGTGTACACGGAAGAGGTTATGGACCCTTGTTTATTTATTTATTTATTTTATTGGATTAATATACCACCCTTCTCCCTTTCGGGACTCAGGGCGGTGAACAGGCATCAAATAAAAAACAATAATATACAATAAATACAGTGTTCTAAATACAGCTAAAACCAATTAAAAGCCCTACTAAAAAAAACCTAAAAAAACCCTAAAAACCCCATTAAAAACTATGCCAGGCCGGCCACACAGAATAGCTTGACCTGTAATTTCGGTTTTTTGGGGGGGAAGTGCCAAGCTATGTGCCCAGCTAATTTGACTAATTTGAATTAGTGCCCAGCTAATTTGACTATGTGCCCAGCTAATTTGACTGCCCAGCTAATTTGACTCACATACAGTGAGCCCTGTATGAAAAAGGAAGTGTCACATTCTTCAACCCAAGGGGGAACTTGCCCTCTGAAGGGTATATTAGGGATTGCACTAAAACAAAAACTGGATGGAAGCAGGACCCAAACAAAATCTCCTTTTACAGGAAGTCCTCAATTTACAGCCAGTTTCTTAGCGACTGTTTGAAATTAAGACTCTCCTGAAAAAGGAAGCTTACAACCAGATTCAAAGTGCTGATGGTTGTGCCCACTCCATGGTCACGTGACCAAACTTTGGGATCATGGCTGGATTTACAGCCAATTTGTAGCATTCTGCATTAAGAGGCTGCATTTTACCATGGTTTTGATGAGAGCCAACCAGTTTTTGGCAAAGATGATCCCCTTAGAGATCCATTAATGAAGGACAGATTCTGCAGGTAATCCTCGACTTACAAAATACCATTTAATGACTGTTCAAAGTTACAATGGCACTTACCTGTACTATGGTTGTATGTTGAGGACTACCTGTATTTAATTTTGGTATAAATTTAAATAATCGTAGGTGTAGAATTATCCCCAGTGAAAGCTACATTTAATTCCAACTATACAATTTACACCAGGGAGGCAACAGTTTTCTTTATCCAGTCACATTGTGTTACTTTTAGGCCTTATTTGGCTGTTGAATCTTGTCCAGATTACTAAAAAACCCCAAACTGTGTGTGTATTTTAGAGCCACACTTTGTGAAGAGGTTTTGAAGGCATATTTTGCACATTTTTATTAATTTGCATAGCCTTAGCATTTCCCCCTCTGACTCATGCCTGTGTTATCCATTAGGCACAACATATGCAGGGCCTAAGGCTTATGAAACTTTGGGGACCCATAAAAAAAACAACCCTGAAAATATGGAATGGAATAATAAAATCAGAAAATTCTACATTCCCCAAATTAAATGCATTTAATACATGATTGCTACTTTATTATGTGTATACTTCAATTTATTCCTTGCATTGTGTTGGAGAATGTAAGGCCAGGGAATATCTTTATAACCCTATGTTTTGTGGGCTCTTGCTGCTACTACAAAGATAAATGTGCTGAGGGACTACCAGGTTCTTAATTTGGTCCACTCCGGTTACATTACAACCTGTTAACAACTCTTGGAATTTATTCTCAAGGCTGTTGGCCACAGGTTGCACAGTTCTGTGACACAAAATAGAAAATGTGTTGTGCCCTGGAGTGTGAGAAAAGCTCTTAATATTGTTGTGCTATTGCTAAATCTGTCTTCTGGGAGAGAACCGTTCAGACTCCCGAAACTGTATGGTCTGTATCAAACATCATTAACCAATAAAAAGTGAGGAGGAAGAATTTCCCATTCTCATCCATCATGTTTTCCACATCGGTCTTATGACCATGAAGAAATATTAGATATGGGATGAATCACAAATACCATCAACATGTACTTCATGGGGAAGGGAGCATCATCATTCATTTTTAATAACACAGTATTTCTTAGATGGCTTTGACCTCCACTAGGATCTAACAACATTGTCAGCGCCCAGCATAAAAATATAGGGATTTAAAAAGAAACCAATACAGGTAGTCCTCAATTTACGATCACAATTGAGCTGAAAGCTTATGTTGCTAAGTGAAACATTTGTGAAGTGAGTTTTGCCCCATTTTATGATTTTCTTTTGCCACAGTTGTTAAGTAAATCACTGGAATTGTTAAATTAGTAATACGGTTGTTAAGTGAATCTGGCTTCTCCATTGATTTTACTCATCAGCAGCAGCACAAAATTGGTCCTCACACGACCCCAGGATACAACTGTCATAAATATGAGCTAGTTGCCAAGCATCTGAAATTTGAACACATGAACATGGGGATGTTGCAACAGTCAAGTGTGAAAAATGGTCACGTCACTTTTTTCATGCTGTTATAACTTCAAGCAGTCACTAAATGAACTGTTGCAAGTGGAGGACTACGCGAAGAAGAGAACATTTGTGGTTCAGGTTGAACTGTAGGGTCCTTGGTACTCTCTTGAGCATAGCTGTTGTTTTTTTGCAGACATTTCATTACCCAATTAGGTAACACCATCAATACGCAGATGATCACACCTACCTAGATGGCTAACAAAACGTCTGCAGGAAAACCAAACTCGGAGAGCACCAAAGCGCTCTCAAGTTAGAAAAAAGCGAACATAGTTCCAAGTACAGTATAATCGAAATAATGGGTTTCGTCGTGGGTGGGGCATAAGGAGTAGCCTTCCTAAAACTCTCGGGATTAATCCGGGGACTCGTTTGGCCAGTATTGTCTGTGATTTAAGGCTTGCACCAGGGTTTCTCTCTTCCGTGGGAGAATTCTTTAAGGCAGGAGGAAAACGTTTGGATGGCAAGCGTCGGTTGCTCACTTTTCCCCACTCTTCTATATTCTTTGCACGCACACAGCTCAACTTCCGCGAAAGCTCAGGTTGCCCTGTCGCTTGGCACATTCACTCTCCGGAAGGGAATCCAGTGCGGGCCGGTTGGTTTTTAGCAGTCACGCGAAGGGCTGCAAGACTTTTCCTTCGCCTGAAAGTTGTGAAAGGACGGGGGTAATTTTACCTGCCGTCTTTAAGTACACTCGAGAAAGGAGGGGAAGGTTTCCCCCTGGAAAAGTAAAGCCGGGGGTTTGTT
>JANHFK010007793.1:47791-60898 GCA_036250565.1 Sibynophis collaris | reverse complement strand
AGGGCAAAAAACGGGCCTACCGGAAGTCAGAAAATGGCTGGTTTCCGGCCTCCGGAGGGCCTCCTTATGGATGTGGGCACGCACGCGCGACCCCCCCTCCGCCCCACCCCCTTTTGGCACAAGGAGTGAAAAAGGTTAGTCATCACTGGCTTATGACTTTTAATAAATTTGTGAGATGGGGAAGGTGCTACCAGGTTCCTGATTTCTGTTCAAACAAGTAAGAATTTAAAGCCTTGGCTGGCTGGAGAATTCTGGGAATTGAAGTCCACCGGTCTCAAAGTTGCAAAGGTTGGACACCCTGAGCTAAAGTCATGACATTTATTTTAAATTATGCTTCATTGGGCTTATAGGCCACTTTAGTCATAAACTATTGGGTATGATATAACACAATTTTGCTACATAAAGATTTTCAACTGTTGATAGTCTGTCTGTAAAGTTACAAAGTCACAAAGCAGACAATCTGGTGTTTATGCATGTTTATTTTTATTTGTAATTGTTGATCTTTTAATTTTATCCGTTACTTATTATTTTTAGTACCCATTTCACTTTGTGACGTTGTCAACCTTTCTCAGCTGAAATGCAGAAAGCTCACCAGAAAATATTGAGTTTCCACATTTTATTTGCCACTTAGTAAGAATATAGAGTTGATCATGTTACACACAAACACAAACATCTGAAGGACACAGATAGTTGCAGGCAGAATTATTGACATGTTGATTTGCATGGCATCTATATTCCATTGGTAAAAGAGGGTGAAAATTTGGGTGCGTCTTATATACCGAATGTAGCCCCGCCCAGCCTCTCCAAAGGAGGTTTCGGAAGCTGAAAACAGGCCCTGAAACGGAGGTTTTGGAGGCTGAAAAAAAAGCAAGGCGCAAAGCCCACAACCAATGAACCTGTTGCTAAAGTTCACCTCTGGGAACAGCTGATTGGGGGTATTCCGTGAGGCCAATCCACCTGCCAATCAGCTTTTTTAAAATTTTCCTCCCCCAAAATTAAGGTAGCGTACTATACTTCTGTGCGTCTTATAGTCCGATAAATATGGTGTGTAGTTAGTACTCCCACATTATTTACTATAAGAATTATCCCAGCAGCTTCAGTTGTTTCCATCACTGGCAAATTTATTTATTTGTAATACTTCCTCTTGTTTTCCTAACTCAAGGCAACCAAAGTAACAACAACTACTACTACTACTATTACTACATTTTCTTCCTCTTCCTCTTCTTTTTCCTCCTAGACAATGTTTAAAAAGCCCACAAACATCACACACCTTATCCCAAATTAATAAAGGCAAAGGGAGAAAAGCTAATTGTGCAAAATTCATGGACTATAGCAGTGCTTCTTAACCTTGGTCATTATCAGTTGTGTGGACATAAACTCCCAGAATTCCTCAGCCAATAGGTTGTGAAACACTGGAGTAGAGCAAAGCTTCTAATATTAACTACGGTAGGAGGAAATTCCATCTTTGCTGTCTTGCCAAGAGAGGCATCTGGCATTCTCATAGGAAATGTTCAGTAGGTTTTAGGAAGTGTTGTTTTGATCCTATATCCACTGCTGACAGGTGTAGGTTTCACACCGATCAGTAAAAGCAATGCAGAAGATTAATCTCCAATGGAAATGGCACCTTCCATTTTTCTTTTCTTTTTTTTTAAAGAAGTATTTTATTGGTTTTTACAAAGTATATAAGGGAAAATAGGGTAGGGGAAGCAAGTAGAATTTTTTTAACAGCCCTGCCAAAATGGAGGGTACAATTTCCATTTAAAAATAGCAAGTTCATTATAACATTTTATCAAAGTTTCATGAAAACATCTCTTCACTTAAAAAGGATAAAAAGAATAAAAAGCATTTCAAACATATTTGCAGATTCAACAGCATATTTTATAACGTTCAACTGTATCTTAAAAAGAGTATTTAAAAGAAAAAAAGACCATTTCTTGTCTTGTGACCTGAGCTTTTTACGTATTGCTCCTTTCCCCCCATTTTCCATGGGAACTGTGGCCTCTCCCGTCTCAAATAGTTGCGTCGTATTACACCCCCCTGTTGCCCCTAATTCTTCTTCTTCCAGAAGGGATTTATGTTCTTTTATAAAGGCTTCAGCCTCTATAGCAGTATTTATTCTAATTTTATCCCCCTTCCAGAAGATCAACATTCCCTACATTTTTATTGAGTTATAAAGTATTATAAGATACAAAACTAAATAGGAAAATGGTGGGGAGGAAGAAGGGAAGAGAAGTGAGGAAGGATAAGAAAAATAAAATCTTTTTTTGCAGCAGTCGTTAAGCGAATGCTGCAGTCACTAAGCAAACTCTGCGGTCATTAAGTGAACCAATTATTCATCATGGACCCCATTTCCTTCAAACTAGAAGTAAAGGCCAGTTTGGGGCCCAAACATTGAGTCCCGGAAGGGAAAAGGGCGGTATATAAGTCTAATAAATAATAATAATAAGGGCAGAATAACAGAGTTGGAAAGGACTAGGTCTGAGTGGTACATAATTATTCACCAGAAGTGTTCTGAAAAAATACAATTTCACTACTTTCTTTAAGTGTTCCAGAATATATCTGCCATTAGTTTTCAATAATGTTTCCTGGCTTCAACCCTTCTCAGATCTTGAAATTTGGGTACTCCAGGCAGCTTCTGAGAAGATTTTGGCTTGACTGCTGGGGATAATTTTGAAGATATCTATAGTGCAGTGCAACCCATTCTTTGAGCATTAGTAGGGTATCCCTAGGTCTAATGAGCCTTCTGTGTATGTCATTTAAACAGGATGGATAATGTCTGTCAAAAAGAAATGTTGATTAAAAACACCTGTCTTCCAAACCCATCAGCTCTTACAACATCTTTGAAATCTATGGAGTTCATGGTTTTTGATCAATACTACCACAAAATGAGTACTACCTGTGTTTCCCTGAAAATAATTATATTTTTTGAACCTTGAAATAAGTGCTTGGCCTTATTGCCATACGCTCATAAGCCCAATTGGGCTTATTATTAGGGGATGTCTTTATTTTGGGGAAAACATGGTATCACTCTATTCCAGAGGTGGGCAATTGATTTTCCTAGGGGGCTACATGAGAAACTGAAATTGTTATGGAGGATCAAATCAGTGTAACCCAGTTTGATGTCCTCAAACTCCATCACCTCAACTCCTCAGATTGCTTCAGGCAAAGGATAAGTACCACACAGACACAGAAAAGCTTTCTCTCATCAGTCAACTGAAGGAGTGTATAGTGATTGCACAGAGCCAGACCTGACATGGCTTTTCCTGTCCCTGCAGCTTGCTTATTTATATTTGATTTCTAATTTCTCATTGACCTCACGTGGACTGGACAGGAACAGCCAAGGGGCCGGATGTGGCATGGGGACATAAAATGCCTGGGTCTGCTCTGTCCTCCTGACTTTATGCAGCTTGTTCTGAACTTCTCCACAAACACAAATGCAACACAGTGGGATGGCAGAAATATATATATGAGTAGCATTATTTTGGTAGACAAGAAAATATAGATGCCTTCCACTTTTGATAAAGGAATTGGGAGAAAAAATTAAGTCATCTTCTCCAAGCTTCCCTTTCCTTACTCCAGATCTTTATTCTGTTTTTTTGTTTGTTTTGTAGCTACACTGCATTTTTCCATTGACTTCTCTTTCATTCCCCCTCCCCCCCGAATTGTAAAATTTTAAATGAAAAACATGTTATGATTATGTGATGCTACAGTTATTTATTTATTTATTTATTTATTTTAATTTTAACTTCTGTGGCCAAGAGTAGATCTCTTGGTTACTTTCAAAAAATTAAAAGTAGAGAACATTCAACCTGGGGAGAAAGAGAATGCAAATTGATTACTACAAATAGCAGATTCACACATCATCCTAGCCTAGTGCTTGTGAGAAGAGCTAGGTCTTTTAGGCTCCTTTAGAGAACAGGAAGGATTAGAGTCATGTGGACTTTGGAAAGGATGCTATTCCAAAGAGCAGGGACAGCAACAGAAAATGCATACTTCCTTGATCCTATACACACCAGTCTCATTATATTTTATGGAATGGGCAAAAGCAGTTGGAGAAAGGCAGCTGTGGGAAAGCAGTTGGAGAAAGGCAGCTGTGCAGATATCAAAATCCCATGACATGCTGGGCTTTAAAGTTTACTAGCATCTTAAAGAGTCTACGACAACCTGCTATGGCCAATTCATAGCCAACTTGCCATGAGACATTTCACTATGACCAACTTGTCACAGAACAACTTGCTGCGGGATAAGAATTACACTAATATTGAAGAACTAGTGCAATAGAATCATTAAAAAAAGGATGCCAAAGGAGGGACAAAATGAAATGTGAATGACAAAAATTAAAATATTTAATTATTTAAAATAATTAAACTGAATTGTTGAATTGTCCCGCAGCGAGGTATCCCATGGTGAGTGGGCCATATTGAGTTATCTCACGGCAAGTTGGCCGTGATGAGTTGGCGGTGGAGAATTGGCAGTGGTGAGTTGATCATGGCAAGTTGGCCGTGGAAAATTGGCTGTGGCGAATTGGCCCATTCCAAGAGTGAGAGTGGAATATGTAAACCGATAGAATTATTTTCATTATATTTGGTGGATAGGTCTGCAGGGATGTGTCATAGGAGCAGAGTATTTTTTAACACCCCATCTCAAAAGGAAGACAGAGCAATGGAAGATGATGGATAGGTGATAGAAAAAAAGATGTCTGCCTGAAGTGAGAATTCCTGATGTGGGAACTGTAGCACAT
The DNA here is from genome assembly GCA_036250565.1 of Sibynophis collaris. Classification (NCBI taxonomy): domain Eukaryota; kingdom Metazoa; phylum Chordata; class Lepidosauria; order Squamata; family Sibynophiidae; genus Sibynophis; species Sibynophis collaris. The sequence continues at coordinate 56,157 of JANHFK010007793.1, read as the reverse complement.
GAGAACTCTTCCGATACTCTAAAGCTCGGATTCTTAAAACTCACTGACCCTTACAACAAATATATCTCTTTTAAACAGCAGTTCAGCTCCTGGCTTTCACTTAGAAAAAGAACTGCTCAACCCCACAGTACTTCAAGACATCCCAAAGGAATCTACTCTCTCCCTCCTGCTGTTTCACATTTACATGAAACTGACAGAGCTTATCCAGGGATTGGGTGTGAAATCTCACCAATGTGAGATGATGTCAAGCTTTCTCTCTTTTTCATCAAAATTCAAGTAAGTTTAAGAAATCACTATTATGGAACAGTAGTGGGCAGATAAAATTGAATCTACTCAATCACAACTCAAGACCCAGAAGAATATTTGAATTGTGTTATGGAGGGATTACTTTTCCTTTAAAATCAAGAATATGATCTATGGACGTTTCTCAATACATCACTGACTTGAGAGGCCTCTGCAGATAAAAATTAGCTTAGACTGACATGTTACCTGAAACATAGTGGATGGAAATACTTCACTAAAATTTATTTTGACAATCTAATAATTATCTAGGGCTTCAAGACAAGTAGCCAAGACTGGATCTGACAGGACACTCTGGTAATGTGTTAGCAGTATGAAGTCCTCAACTTCATTTCCTTGCCCCAATTCCTTTTAAAATGTTAACACCTTTAATAGCTTTGAACCAGGATTAGCTTTTGCCATTTTATCAATTTCATAGACAAAAGATCGGAACAGCACCAGTTGGAGTAACTTCTTCATTTTTGAAACCCTGTGCTGAACAACTGACCCACTTCTTCACACAGATTTTTAATAAATCACTGGAGATGTGTTATGTCCCTTCTTGCTTCAAATCACAACTATCATCATCCTAAGAAATAAGAATAAGAAATCCTCCATCAGGGAGCTGAATGACTACAGGTGGCTTCCTCTGACATCTGCAGTTCTGAAGACCATTGAGAGGTTAGTTCTGGCCTACCTGAAAGACATCACAGATCCATTGTTAGATCCCTTGCAGTTTGCCTAAACAGGTCAACAGGCGATGCTGTCAATATGGCATTACGCTACGTCTTGCAACATCTTGAATGCTCAGGGATCTATGCATGGATCCTTTTTGTAGACTTCAGTTCAGCATTCAATACCATCATTCCAGAAATTTTTCATTCTAAACTGACTCAGTTCACTGTTCATACTTGTAGGTGGATTATCCGCTCTCTGACAGATAGAAAACAACAAGTGAAGCTGGTTCCCAGGCAATTAGAGGGCTGTGTGCTCTCTCCATTGCTCTTCTCTCTGTGTATCAATGACTGCATCTCCAGAGATCACTGTTAAAGTTCTGAAGTTTGCAGATGACAAAAATGGTCATTGGTATCATTGGAGACAGTTATGAGTCTGTGTATAGACAGGAGGTTGAATAACTGGCCTAGTGGTGCAGTTGGAACAGTCTGGAGCTGAACATGCTTAAAATTGTAGAGATGAGAGTGGATTTTAGGAGGAGATCTTTTATTATATCTCTTTTTACTATATTTAAAAGCACAGTGTCAGCAGTAGAATCCTTCAAGTTTTTGAGTTCTATAATCTCCTGGGAGTTGAAATGGACATCTAACATTAAAACCGTCATTAAAAAGGCTTAACAAAAACATGTTATGGAAATTCAGACTGCCCCAGGAGCTGTTGATACAGTTTTATAGAGTCTGTCATTTGTACTTCTGTAATTATCTGGTTAATGGATAGTTTAAGACTGCAGGAAGAACAATTGCAACCTACCCTGCCTTCCATAGAAGACCTGTATATTACATGGATCAGAAAGAGGGCTGAGAAGACATCTACAGACCCTCTCACATCTTGGACATAAACTGTTTCAACTCCTCCCTTAGGACGATGGTATAGGGCACTGCAGGCCAAAACAACTAGACACAGAGAGAGTTTTTTCCCTTATGCTATCACTATGCTGAACATCTAATTCTGACAGTGCCGTCTGATGTCTATGTGTATTTACCCATGTAGTATGGCTGTAGTTTCATTATTTATTCTTATATACTTTACTCCCCACTCTCATTATTATTATTATGCTTATTCTATTGCTATGCATTTGATGTTGTGCTTTTAATTTTTATGTATGTAAATAATACTGTTTGGTGTATCTTAAAATGCCTTTGTTTTCAGGATAGCCCAGGGCCAGCCGTAAACCTTTCTCTGGAAATTCAATCATCACCCACAGATTAACATCAGATGAGTCAAAAGCATTGGATAGACATGCTGTGTTCCTGGCAGATACAAGTAGCCTTAATAATGAAGATCAGCTACTGTAGAATCAAACCCTCTATTTAAAATAGCCCAAGGGTTTTTAATCTTAGGTCTTTTTCTCCTGTCTTTGTGTTAATAGTGGTGCTTGTTTCTGAGTCTTGGATGCAAAGAGCCCCTACATTGTATTTCATAATGACCCCATCCTATATCAGCCCCTATGCTTCCTGTCTGGTCAGATCCAGCCCTTACAACAAAAGAGAAAACAACAAGCAGTTATGGCTATAAACAATTTTTAAAGCATGGGGCTTGGGCTAATAACTGTACTTATTTTTGAACATCGTGTAGGTAGTGAGATAGGGCAGAATCTAAATTTTATCTCTTTGATGTTTAAGCATGATGATATTCTGAATAATGTAACAATTTTGTGCTTTCATAATTCTGAGGTTTTAAGGGTCTGTTTACAAGGTTTGTGTGCGGGTGTCCAAACAACCTGGCCGTCAACTGATGGGACCCTGTTCTATAAAGACTACTTTATAGCCTTTGCTATGCTATGCTATGCTGTACACTATACACTACCGTATATTCTCTCCTCTCCTCTCCTCTCCTCTACTGTATACTACTGGTATGCAGTATTATATATACTGTCACAGAGAAGAGTGGGTCAACTTATTCTCCAAAGCACCTGAGGGCAGAACAAGGAGTAAAAGATGGTAACTTAAGAAGGAGAGAAATAACCTAGAAATAAGGAGAAATTTCCTGACAGAACAATTTATCAGTGGAACAACTTGATTCCAGAAGTTATGGGTGCTCCAACACTGCAGGTTTTTATCAATAGCATTTAGACTTACATACCACTTCACAGTGTTTTACAGCCCTCTCTAAGCAGTTTACAGAGTCAGCATATTGCCCCCCACAATCTGGGTCCATTTTACCAATCTCAGAAGGATGGAAAGCTGAGCCAACCTTGAGGCAGTGAGAATCGAAATGCTGGAAATCAGCTAATAGTCAGCAGAATTAGCCTGCAGTAGTACTGTCTTCTAACCATTGTGCCATCATGGCTCATTTAAGAAGAAATTGGACAACCATTTGTTTGAAATGGCATAGGGTTTTCTGCTTGAGCAGGGGGTTGGACTAGAAGACCTCCAAGGTCCTTCCCAACTCTGTTATTGTTACACTTTAAAAAATCTTTTGTGACATGGCAACAACTCCATTAGCAAGTACTATTTACTTAAGTGCCAGGACAAAAAAGATACCTAACCTTCCTTGGAGATTCACCTATAAATAGACTAATTAGAAATGTTTTGCAAACATTAGTTTACCTTAGAGGTTTGAACCAAGTACTGTATAGTACTGAGACAGGGCATATAAAAGTGAATTACAAAACATTTAAAAAAGGATTTTCCACTTTTTGTGCAGATCAATGTAGTAACTTTTGCTCAAGAAACATCATTTTCCTTCAGAGAAATTCTTGTGACTTAATGGCAATGAGAAAATATTTGGGGGAATAAATCTAACATTAAAAATATAATGGATACTGGTGGAAAACAAAATATTTGCTATTAAGAGGCAATCCCTGATCATACACAATATTAATTACTGAAAATAGTGATTGAAAATAGTTCGTTTTCTACCAGGTCATTGACTTCAAGACAAAAAAGCACTGTTATGACTTTAGAAAGCGTGGTGCAGAGAGGCCTATTTCATGTTTAGGAAAAAAGCTAGTACAAGTCTTTAAACAATGCCACACTCATACAGTTTTTAATCCCCACAGTTCTGTATTTTAGTTTCCTCATAATATTGTTGCTATAAATGAACGTGGGGGTTGAGGATGACTCAGAAGCTGACAGAGCATGCAGCTGTTCTTTTGACCAAAACAACGTCCTTTTATCGGGATATATGTTACAACTCCCAAAATAGTTGTTCAGATTTCCTCTGTACTGATGAATAATTCTGAACAGACAAAAAGTGGAAAGCAGTTTGCATTTCTCACCCTCTGTTAATTCCTTCATTTCCAGTTGGAACCTTAACTGATACTTTTCACTTACAATTCAAATCCATGGAACACTATTCATTTACCTCCAATAACCTGACACAATATGTACAGTATGTACACAAACCAGCACAATATGTAAGTAACCTTAAGCTCCAAATGAAGAGTTTCAGTAACAGCCAATACATTACATAAAACCCTGCCTGAATCAGATCTTCCTCCACTTTACTCACAGCCCTAATCTGAATCAGGAACCATGTGTGCAGTTCTTTGAAGAAATGGAACATCCTCTGTACTCTAATGTCCTTAATGTCTTCATGAACCTAAATCAATCTTTTGTGCTTCTTAGAAGATTCTTATATTTAGAAGGTATGCTGCAATTATAAATACCATGTTTTTGTCTCTACTTTTTGAGACAAAGCTCAGCAATTTACGCTACAATATTTTTTGTTCCAAAAAACCCTTTCAAACACAGCCAAGGATTTTATGGCAAGGTCAGTCAAGGACTTATCTCAATTAATAGCTAGTACAATAAAGTGACAGAATGTACTTTGTTCATTACATACGTGTAATGATCTACTTAGAGGTCTATTAGCAAAGGCAGGTTTTATCGGTTTTGACACATGCATCACAGCATAACTCTCATTTGTGCAAATGCAAAATAAAAAACTCTAACAAAGGGAACACTACTTTATTTATTTTGTAGTGATTATAACAAGTCCACATCTTTGTGTGGATATATTTACCGTAATTCAAATAGTTTTGATGCAGAAAGCTTGGTAGTGCGTACACACATTTACGCAGGTGTGCGTTAAGTAGAATGCAGATATGAAATTGATGTTGGTGACACTGCTGCACTCCATCCACTCTCTCAAGTACCAAATTAAGATATAACAGGCAAGATATATTTTCTGGTCTATCCTTTCACAATTATACCTTGGCTTTTTAGGGTAGAAGCTTCTGGACAAACATTCTGGACTTACCTTCCAAGTTATCATAATAATAGCAACAATGGACTGTTGTCAATAGCTTTGCTTAAATGTTTTCTATGGCCAAATGATCATCACAATAATATCCAACTGCAGTCAAAACACTTGGTTCTATGAGAGCCACTTGGACATTCACTGCCCTCAACCGCCCACCTGTCAAGCAGGCACTGGGTTCACCACACCATCCTTCCAAATGTATTTGAAAGAGAGGCAAGTTAACTGCTGAAGATATACAAGTATTTCTTCCATCAGGTAGGCAGGAGATGCCTAGTCATTTGAAATATATAAAAAGTGGAAACAGATGGGAATTTAAAAACCTCAAAAGAAGCTATGACTAGAAAACTGGATATTTGATACACTGAACAGCATCATGGGATAAAGTGTCTCTCATATATAGATCTTACATGGCAAAGTTGCACAAAACATCCATTAAAAAAAGGTGCAAAACACATTGGGATCACTACTGAAGCATCTTTTGATGCAGTGAGATCACTATTGAAGCATTGAGATCCCTGGTGGCCCAATGGTTAGAATGTAGTATTGCAGATTAGCTCTGCCCACAGCCCAGAGTTCAAACTTGACAGAACTCAAGGTTGAATCAGTCTTCTATTTTTCTGAGGTCGGTAAAATGAGGACCCAGATTGTTGGGGGCAATATGCTGACTTTGTAAACACTTAAAGAATGCTATAAAGCATACAAGAATATGTATGTAAGTCTAAGTGCTATTGCTACTTTTGCAATATGTGCAGGCGGAGACAACTTAAGGAAAGCCTTCAAAACACCTATAGTAAGTTTTTTGAAGAATGTAGCTTCTTTAACACATATACTGTATTTTGTGAAGCATCCTCTTCAAATTCTACACATAGCCAACTATGCAGTATTAACCTGTGGTTGCCCTCTGTTGCTCTTAAGGAACTAGAAGCTGGGGAACTCTTGAACCCTTGTTTGAAGGCAGGCGGTAATATAGTGAGACAAAATGAAACCTAGATAAGATGGAAAAGCTGGGAGTACAAAAAGCAATAAAACTGGTTTTATATAGAGTTTTGCTTTACACTCAGGAATGGATTCATCACTTATCAGGAAGTAGAAGTAGGGATGTGGCTTACAGAAGAATACTGAACGCAGTTAATATCTGCATTATAGGTGAGATTCCAGGTGGACTGCTACAATGCATTTTCCTTCACAATGTCTTTAGACATAGTTCAGAAACTTTGGTGACAAGGTATTTTAAGGCATGCCTTCATCTATATCTATACAAGGTTGGGTTCATGTTTTTGAATTTGTTATCGGAATTAGCATTAGTACTGGCTGCTATTATAACATTATTATCAAATACATTGTTTTTATCTTATCAGCCACCTTGGATTGTAAAATTTGAACTCAAAGGCTTCCTCAATATAAATAAATGAACTAGCAAACTTTGTGTTTATAAAACTAAAAGCCAAAATGAGTATCAACTTTTATAAATACTTCTATATTTACTTCTTCCTCATACCACTTAAATTGTTTCTGGATTAAAGATCATAGCTGGATTACACTCAAGAGATAAAATCACCCAGTTATCACTTTAGAGCCAGAAAACATAATCAAATATATCATATTCAGAAACTATTTGAATCAAGAATTTTCCATAAACGCCTATTCATTTGTATACTAGCTTTCTTGTCCGTTTCCAAAATCCTTGTCAGCAGTTTTTGCATATTTCTAAGATTAACCAATATATAGAGTAAAAGCTTGATATGGTAATTATGTCACATTTCTCCTTTTTTACTTGAAGGTCCCTATACTTAAATTAATAAATGTGCATTGTTTGCAGCACATGAAACCCTTTCACTACCAGAATGCCAAATTTAATACCACTTAAAAATTAAGCTTGTACAGCTACAGCATTTGCTAGATAAAACTAGAATGTTTATTACAGCATGTCATAAACATTCCTAAAATATCATACTGCAAAACAAAGTACATGAACACTCCCATTTATATGAAGCTGATAAAAGATCAATGCCGAGTCTACCGGAAACTAATTGAGTTGTATGCTGGAGAAAAAAATTACCAGTACCCTATGCACTGAGATAATTCATAATTAATGACCTTGTGGATACTAAGGTATTTTGCACTACCTTAAGCAACTGTTAAAAGTTACTGAGATCCTGAAAGCAAAAATATCTATATGTTTTAGTATAAGTGCTGGGCAAGAAAAAAATTGTCACAAATCATCTCACAGAGCACTCTCTCTCTCTCTCTCTATCCCTCCCTCCTTCTCTCTAAATTGTGATCACACACTCAGAAAAGACTGTGGAAAAGCACTATGTAGAAAGCATGATATATGAATTTGCATTTGCTACTATGTGGGCATCCAATTTGCATCTCTTCTTGCAAATCAGATCTGTTGAATATGCAAATGTACATTGTATCTTTTAGTACTAAAAAAAATCCCTAATAGACAAATACCATATCCATTTACACTGGTGTTTTAATAAAAGAAATAAAAGACTTATTCAACTATTTTTACTTTCTGAACTAATCCACTTGAACAGAAGCTGACGATAAAACTGCTCTAACTTTTGAAGGTGGAGAGGTGAGCACTAAAAGCATCACTGCATATGCAGTTTACTACATGTAAAGAGTGGGGTATATAAGATTACAATAAAACTTACTTTTTTATGACCTTGTAATCCCGACTCAGTCACTAAAAAATAGCAGTCACTAAAAATTTGTATCCTGCATTATACTCAAAAATGCTCCCACAATAACTTATAAAGGTCAATAGTGCAGTCCCTGCCAAAAGACATCTGCTCTAAAAGACACAACTGAAGGGGGGCGGAGAGAGAAAAATTGGATATTAATCCATATCGAACTGATTTTTTGTGACCTTAAAAAGCTAAGCAAGGTTGGACTACCTGGATGAAAGATTGCTAGGAACACCTGCGGACTAAATTGGAAAGTTGAAGAAACAGCCTAGAAGAAAGACATGGCAAAACACTTCTGCACTGTTGTTTAGAAGACTATAGGGATATGTTCATTAAGTCAACATGAGTTGATAATGATTTAAGGGAGTTGTTACTTTATTAGAACTAGAATTACAAATCAATAAACTATAGGGCTTAAACTTGGGGGGGGGGGGGAAGAAAATATAGAAT
>JANHFK010007793.1:0-11281 GCA_036250565.1 Sibynophis collaris | reverse complement strand
AGGAAGGAAGGAAGGAAGGAAGGAAGGAAGGAAGGAAGGAAGGAAGGAAGGAAGGAAGGAAGGAAAGAAAGAAAGAAGGAAGGAAGGAAGGAAGGATCACCTTGTATTATTTCCAGCTGATGTCACCTTCCCATGTGCTCCCCTAAACTTTGTCAACTACCTTCCCACTGCATGCCTTTCTCGACCTTTGCAGCATCTCTTGCATATCCCCACATATACAGTATTCATGTCACCTAATGGAAGACATCTTTTACTCCAGATTGTATTCATTCAAAACATTGAACACTTTTTCCATTCCATTCGATCCCTGGAATCAATAGCCACTGGATAAGGGCATGTAATTATCATCAACTGATAAATTTCTATTTCATATGCACACACAACAATCAATTCATACTTTCTCACTACAGTTTAGCCCTTTTTTCATAATTAAACTTATACTTTCACTTCCTTGAAAGTATTCATCAACCCTTCTTCACAAAATTCTTTGCCTTCATTCAGGTCTGTTACATTCTTCTAATTTTTTAATTGCATAGATTCAAAACATAACTATTTTTCTCTTGTTAATTCTGCTATTCACTCCTCTTATTTCCAAGTCATAACCTTCTATATTAGCCATGGAAAGTACCCTGTGACCTCCACCACATATCATGGCTTTACCAAATTAAGGATTTTATATAAAGGGTGTCTTCAACCTATAACCATTTTTTCAATGACAGTTTGAAGTTACAACCAGCTGCACAAATTGTGGTTACAACCAATCCTCAGAGTTCTTGCCATCCCATCAACTCTGTGATCACATGATTGCAATTTGGTGCTTGACAACCAACTTGTACTCATGACCAGTTGTGGTGCCGTATGATCATGTGATCACCAGTTGCAATTTTCCCTGTCAGCTTCCCCAAAAAGTCAATGGGGAAGGGAGCAGGGAAGGTCACAAGTCACTTGGTTCCCCCTCCCCCGGCACCCATGAATTCCCTCAATGGGAAAGTCATCAGGAAGTTGCCTCACCTAGTAATCATGGCATTAGGTTAACAAGGATAACCATGACTGCAGGGATTGCCATCATTGAGCAATGCAGACATGCCTTTTGACCACATTGCTTATCAGTGAAAATTCCAGTCCCAATTGCCATCATAAATCAAGGATTACCTAAAAGTTGTTTAGTAACATACAGACGCTATAGATTAGGTTATGCAGCCTCAAGTCTGCCTATTCAGCATTCCCTGCTAATGATAAAGACATTGGTCAGTTTTTCTGGGGGTTTTGGCCAGTATATCACAAGTACAACCAAAGCCTATTTTTACCCTATTCTGTGCAAATTATAACCTACAAATTACCTTGCAAGTTAACATACTGTCACCCACATCCTGCCAACTTGGTGACATACATCCAGGATGCATTAATTCAACATTTGCTATCACTTACAGTCCAATTTTAAAGCAACACTTATATTATTTCCATGTACAGTACAGTACATTTCAGCCAGAATATTTATGTTCATTACAAGTGCCCCTTTTGTCCTTCAGCAAAGAATAAAATGAAAAGCAGTTAATGTTTTGACCTACAAAAAAAGATGAAAATCACATAATTAAGTTATAGTATGTATATGAATGTGTATATTAAGGAAATATACACATATTTAAAGAAAAGGCTCTGGCCTGAAAGCATGGGTGATTCTGGTATATCCTTCCTCTAACCAGCTCAAGTAATTTGCCACAGCAGAGCAATGGGCTATACTGGCTAAAGATAATAGCAGCTGTTATCCAACATGTTGTTGGACAGCTAGAGCTGTCAGGATTGTTTGTTTCTTTTAACCTACTTTATGTCTTCAGTAAGAAGAATCTGAGGCAAGATAAAGCTGTTATGTATTGAATATATATAGTTGTGTTACAACAACATTTATTGACTCAAACTGGAACTGAGGAACAGCAGGCAAATGCCTGTAATTTATACTCCAGGCCCACAGGGCCTATCCATCATAGTACTTGAAAAAGCCCGTCCAAATATGAATGTCCTAAGTTTCCCTCCAAAACATTTGGAGTTAACAGGTAGGGTCGTTTAAATGTTAGTTTCACTTTAGCAGGGCTTAACACAACTATATATATTCAATACGTAACAAAAGCCAACAATGTGGTTAAGTGAAGGCGTATCTATAAAACTGCTTTCAAAAATAATTGGCTATCGTTTTTCTGAAGGAATATGTTATTTAATAAACAACATACCTACCTGCTGAAGTTACTGTGATGTGAATGATTGTAATAGTAATGGCATAATCCCAAATCCATTCTTCTACCAGCAAAGCAAAGAGCAGGCCAGAGATGACATAGGCTATTTCCATTGATATTGTAAGAACTAGAAAATCAGAGATATGCATTAAAACAATAAATGGGATCTTTTGTTCAATGCTTTCTAATTCTAAGTCTGCTAAATTTCCAAATATCAGATTGCTGTTAAAGATAGGAGCAGGCTGGCAACGGTATGTTATCCTCAGTCTGTAAAGTAATCTTTGCATGGCTGATGGCCAACACAAAATCCTTGGAGATAAATTTGTGTTTGTGTTTCTCACAAACCGTGATACAGATACATAACTTTAGACTGAATTTAATTATTTTTTCTGTCCCTTCTATTGAAAGTATATAACTACACTTTTTATTGCTTTTTGGAGTTTTCAGTTAAATCTGCTGACTGAAAAACTGATTGAGAGATATATGGTGGCATGGTGGTACAGTGGTTAGTATGCACTGTTGCAGGCGAATACTATTGACTGCCAGCAGTTCGACCCTGACTAGTGCAAGGTTGACTCAGCCTTCCATCCTTCTGAGGTCATTAAAATGAAGACCCAAATTGTTAGGAGCAATATGCTGACTCTTTAAACTGCTCAGAGAGGCCTCTAAAGCACTATGAAGTGGTATATAAGTCTAAGTGCTACTGCTATTGCTATGGGGAGTCAATGGAAGCAATATATTTATGGTATGCCAAAACATTTCCATCCTGCCACATGTTCACAAGACTGCCACTCCTAAACTGTCCCTACTATGTGAGAGAATAGCAAGTGGGGGGTCATGTTTTTTAAACCAAACATTTAGAAAGTTCAGTTTTTATGTAAGGAGATATGATATGGAATAAGACAATCCTGTCCAACAGGATCACTTTTTGAAGTGAGTTTGGACCAGTGTACACATTACCCAATACACAAAAAACTACATAGCTGAATTGTAGGAACAATTTCTTGCCTATAGCAATAGCACGTAGAATTATATACCTCTCTAAGCAGGTTACAGAATCAGCATATTGCCCCCAACAATCTGGGTTCTCATTTTACTGATTTTGGAAGAATGGAAAACTGAGACTCGAACTGCCAAATTGCTGGCAGCCGGCAGTCAGCAGAAGTAGCCTTCAGTACTGCATTCTAACCACTGTGCCACCATGGCTCTACGTATAGATGCTATGGCAGTTACCAAAACATTATTAACTTGTTAAATCCTCATTTTTATAAAGACAGAAAAGTGTCACAATTTTTACTATGCTCCTAGCTTTCCAAAAGAATTTAATGCATATAGTTAGTCTTGCTATCGTGATCAGACTTCTATTACATACTCAAGTAATTTAAGGGTACATTATGACATAGATTAACAGTATGCTGATGAAGAAGATTAAATTAAAAATGCACAGATTCAAGTATTGTCTTGAGTGGTTGGTTCTCAGTGTGCTTGGTTCTTCACATGGAGACGTGAAACAATTCAACTTTTCTCCAAAGAGCTGATCCTGCATCATCCAAAATCAGTAACAATATCCATTTTAGTTCAACAGAGTGAAAGCAGGTTTTCTGAATTTTAATAGAAAGCCTAGGGGTTTTTTTAGCATCCATTTAATCATAGCTGTTCTCAGTGATTAAGAAGATATGTGGAGTGAAGAGCAATACTACTTTGATTTCTGTAGGATACTAAGAATTGTATCTCTAATTTATTCTTTCAACTTTCAACAGTTCTTCTGGTCATTACTCTAATTCCTGTACTGCAATCCTATAGAAAAGCCCAGGGAATTGATCTCTTTTCACACATCTGTAACCACAGCACTTCTGAGGCCAGGAAAAAGGAAGACCTACAGAGCACAATACTCCAGCTAATGATTTGTTCCTTTAATTTCCAAGATTTGAAGGGAAAAAAGGAAAAGGAAGAGAATCCTCTCTGCCAATCTCCAAATGCCACTATTTTTTTAAATCAAGAAAACAAACAAATGTTATTCAATTTTACTGAATTAAAAAACAAAGTTGTCAATAACACCAAAAAGGGGGAAGGGAAGGAGAGAGAGAGAGAGAGAAAGGGAGAGAGATTTAAGAATTAATTAATGGTTTTTCCTAAAAACATATCCTGGAATGACATCTTGACATCTTTGCTCCATTTTATTGTCATGATGTACATTTTACTGAGGATGTCATAATAATAACATCAGGAAGATATATGAGACATTACTTAAATCGGTAAAATTCTTGAAGAGCTTAAAATCATGAGAGTTTAAAAGTAATAAACCTTGTGGCATTATTCTTTGCTTCTGATCATACTGATACTTACATTAAATTAATTTTGTTTTATAGTCATGAAAGGTAAGAAAACACCTTTTTAAAACTATTATTAGATTGAAGCTGAACTTTTCATAGATTGTCTATAATCATCATTTCCCTAACATAGTTGTCAAGTCTCTTTTCATTATACCCAGACTGGAAAAACTCAAGCTAGTTAACAGCTATAATTACAAATCAACTTAATTGTTGGCTTACAAATCTGGAATCTGGAACTTTGGGACAAACACTAGGAGGAGGCAATTTAATTCATTTGAAATGTAAAGGTTGATAAGGCAGGAACCAGGAGTCCTCAGGGTAGACAGAATTGTTATGTAAAGTAATCTTAGCTGCCTCCCAAGGCTATCCCTAGAGAATGGCCAAATGTCTGTTCATTCTGAAAACTGTGAGGAAACAGCCATGAGTTTAAGTTCTGAAGTACTGACCTAAAGACTTCTTTGCTCCACAGTGGGCAATCACTGTGTTAAGGTTTTACTCTGGTCTGCAATAAAGTTTTTAATCTACCCAAGTCATGTCTGAGAGTCTTGTGTCAAGTCACACCAGGAGTTTTATTTGGTATCAAGTATGAGAAAAGCTGTAATTTATTGCCCAGCTCTGAAGTCTAACAGGAAAAGTAGAAATAGTTGCAATCTGAATAGTGATTAAGAAAGGACCCATGCTCTGGAATACTCTGAACAATGCAAAGGTAAGGTCTGATGGAGTGCCATTAGTGTGGGTAATGTGACCTGAGGGATAATTCACCGGGAAATCAGTGACTAAGCAGAATGCAACTGCTCAATAGTGAAAGTTGCATTTCCATGAATGTTGATGGAGCATGTCAAGGCCACAATTGATGACCGCTGTAACTAATTTTATCAGGAGGCACATAAGGAAAAGCTTTCAATTTGGGTAGGGATCATCTGTAGAAGCCTTGTACCAATGTTAGCAATTTTTTTTAATGTACTGTGAGTTACCATAATGGGTGACTTGAGGAGATGCGATTTCAATAATTCATCTATTGGGATAATTACTTTCATTCCTGTTAGACAAGTCTGTGGCCTTTTTTTCTGGTGAAATATATTTTCCTCAGCAGAGCACCCTATTGGCAATTAGGTATTAATAGAGCAAATAAATATTGGGCTGATGCAGGTATAACACGAAGGTCCTGCATGGCATTGTTGAGGGTTTTGTATTGTTTTGTTGCATAATATGAATTCACTCATTATGGTTAGAATTAGTATATTATTAACCAGGTCACTTGGGTGTCTTTATCTGAGTAGAAGATGCCATGGTAAGGTGAGAAAAAGCCTTTTGACTGCCACAATCTCCCACTGATTTCTAGAAATATCAAGATTCACGGATCAGCTCTGTAAACTGATCTCTGATTCCCAAGTCCTCGAATGCAATCTTGGACTTTGCCCTGTAAAAATGAAGCATCCAAAAAATACCAGCTCCCAGAGGACAAGTTTTGTCTTCTCATGAATTCATGGTACTCCTGGCCTATTCCCTGTGTTCTTAGATCAATATGAGTAAAGATGGTTGTTTTCCAAAAGAATTTGGAAGGGCTGGGAAATGAAAATAGTAAAAATGTCATAAAGATATCTAGTAGTATATATTCCCCAAATTAGGAGGAACAGGAAGAGATCTGATACCGTTGCCTCTTCCAGAATCACCTGAGATAGCCACTGCAGGTTAAACCATCTAGCTTATACATCACTCCTCACACACTGCATTTATTTTGAAACCATGTGACTTTTCTCAATATGTAAAGTGAATCTATTGATATTCATAAATGCAAACACTGTATACAAGTTATCCTGCCATTAACTCCTTAAAATCTCTCCCAAGATTCCATACAACATAGACTGATGTTGTATGGAAACTTGGAAGAATTTTTAAGGAGTTAATGGCAGGATAATTTGTATATAGTGTTTGCATTTAAATTTAAATCAACTGTTTGAAACGTTTTGATAGCAAATGGCCTTCTAGTTATCTCAAGATCACAGATATAAAAGAAGAAAACTTACCTAAATAATAGGAGTTAAACCATGAAGGTTTTGTTTTAAAATCAAAAGGTGCAAATCGATCCAACATTTGAATTCTGTGAATATATGCAGCATGTCAACAAAAGTCCTTCGGAAATATCTGAACAAAACATTTTTCTTCTACCAATGTCTCACCAAATACAGAGATTGTCATATATTCTGGATAACAAATATTAGATACAGTCACATTGCATTATTGAATGTAGTTTACTTAACATCATTTTCATACCAAATTCAATTACTAAGCATAAATATACATATATGCATATATGTCTAAACGTTCTATTCAAAACAAATGAAGCCAAAATCAGTCCCCCTCGCATAATTTCACACATTTCTGCATTTAGAAAGGTACTTAAAGTCTTCTTACCTGAATGCTGTGAAACAAAAGCACAGGACTATGTAATACACAAGGTAGAATATTAGCACACATTTTAGCAGATTGAGCAAAATAATCTGTAAATAAATAATAAAATTAAATTAATGTGCTTTCTTAACAACCTTTTGTTCTAAATCACTAAAAAATATCACAGTATGTGTGAGAATTCTGTGTGTGTGTGTATTCAGGTATGCTTACTTAGGTACTAATTGCATGAAGTATGGTCAGGAGCATCCATGGGAGGAAAATTGTAACACAACACCTGCATCATAAGATTATTATATAAATGCAACCATTTACATAGGAGTATCAGACACTTAGATTGGAGTATATAATAGCATTTGCATGGTAATACAATTGCATGCATGTCATTATTTTGGCATCAAGAGATCTATTTATGTATTTGGCAGTTTTTATATTTTGCCATATTTTTAAACAACTCCCCATAGTTTACTCCACCAAATCATATAAATGACCCATAACATAATAAACCAAAAACCAATCCAGAGGTAACACCTTCTAGAGATCAAAAGTGTAATTCTGTCTTGAAAGGTTATCTCCAAGCCAGTCTCTAAACTTTCCAAAATACACTTGGAAAGGGAACCATCCAAGTTTCAAGGGTGGGGGAGTTTATACTACAGAAGTGGAGTAGAAGTATGAAAAATTGCTTCCTTCATCTCCTTCAGCAACTTCACGTATGAAGGGAACTATGACCACCTCTATCCTAGATCATCACACTCTCTCTCAATTCTAGGACTTCTGCAAAACTTTGCTAACAAAACTGCAAGGACTGGTCCTGGCAGCCTCTGAAAATTGGCCAAAATTGAAGGGAAGGAAAGAAAAAAAAAGTTAGAACTAGCATTTTGAATATTCAATCGCTTATTGGGTGCCAATGCAGCACCCACAAGTTGGTGTCATCTGGCTGCAATAATTCTCCCTCACAAGCAGGCAAGCAACTGTATTTTATACCCATTGCAGTTTTTGCATACTTTTGAAAGACAGCCCCATGTAAAGATCATTGCAGTAGGCTGCCCTAGAGGTAATAAAGCCATGATTTACTGCTAAATATATTTTTCAGAATGGCTGAGTGTGCAATTAGATGTCTCTTCAGGCATATGAATAATAAGAAAAGCTTACCCACGAAAATAAAATTGAAGTTTTGTCATCTTTGGGTTTGGCAAAGTATAGACTAGTCAACATTATCAAGGAATTATTAGCTGGGATCCCAAGGTAATAAAGGAAAATAGAAGTAAAGCCTCTCACCACTCTTCCTTTTACAACCTCTCCTGCCTCAAATACAGGTAGACGTCGACATGCGACCACAACTTAGTCCAAAATTTACGTTTCTAAGTGAGAAATGTGTTAAGTGAGTTTTGCCCCATTTTATGACTTTTCTTGATAAGTAAATCACTGCAATTGTTAAATTAGTAACACGGTGGTTAAGTGAATCTGGTATCCCCATTGACTTTGCTCATTGGAAGGTCACAAAAGGTGATCACAAGATCCCAGGACCCTGCAACCGTCATAAATATGAACCAGTTAGCAAGCATCCAAATGTCAATGAAATGCCAAATGAAATGACTGTAATGGTCATAAGTGTGAAAAATGGTCATAAGTCACTTTTTTTAGTACTATTGCAACTTTGAATGGTCACTCAGTGAAGTAAGTCGATAACTACCTATAGCAGCCTGTCAAATTGGTGGCCTGTGGGCCGGATGCATCACGTACAGGCCACGCCCACCCCGGCTCCGCAAAGGCAAAAACCGTCATGATACATCATGATACGTCACATGACGTGGTCAAGTTTGACACCCGCGGCCTGTAGTCTGAAGAGGCACCCTTTTCTTCTTATCCCAAATCATTCAGAAGCACCAATTGGATCTTCTAAAAGGTTTAGTGAAGAAGAGAAATAGCCAGGGAAATCAAATGAGAAAATGACATTTCAGTGAATTTTCTTGGATTCAAATTATTTGTTATGCTTGTGGGGAGGCAAAATGGTGGTGGGGGAAACCAGGCTTCTATTTCACTTCACTCTAAAATAACTAGTAGCAATAAAGCTATCTCTTTTTTAGCCAAGCTAGAAAATGTGTGAATAGCAAGGTCTGTACATCTGATTTAGTCCAGAGCACTGTGGGAGACTGAAACGTTTTCCCACTGGCTGAATTAATTTCTCATAAATATTCTACCAGGGCTTTTTACAGATGGTGAATTTCATGCCCACAAGATCAGTAGCAGAATATTATTCTTGGACAAGGGCAAGCAAGGAACAAGGGTTGCATCCACTTCTCCCAGACCCAGAGAGTTGTTTTCCTGATGTTCAGCAAAGCTGAATCATCTATAATATATCAGGTTATAATGTGGAGAAAGGTGGAAATAGATACGAGGTAGGTTGTAAAAGAATGTCACTTTTCTGTTGTTACGGTCTGCGCCTAATCCTCGTGATAACTTTTATATCTTTTTTTTTTTCTTCAGCTGGTCTAATCACCCAATTCAGGATATCTCTGGGCAGAAATATTTAAAAAAAACACCCAATCATAAAAAATACATATCAAAATAGCAAGACAAATGGGCAGCTGAAGACACTAATCAATATACTACTATATTTCCTAGAGATGGGATCACTTAACACTTTGGCCCAATGCCGTAGGGTCAGTAATATTACAATACTGAGGGAAAGAAAACTGAACAATATACTTTAAAAAAGTAAAGAGTTCCCTCTCCAGTTATATCCTACCCGGGGGGAGGGGTTGTGCTTATCTCCATTTTCTAGCTGAGGGAGCAAGCTTGTGAATCCACTTACCTTCGCTACCGGTTCGCAACAGGAGCGGGCACGGGCACTTCTGCACATGCGCAGAACGTCCATGTTGATGTCCAGGCAGGTGGGCAGAGCCTTCCGCTGCTGCTACTAACGGTTCACAAGATCCAGAGCGAACCGGTAGGAACCCACCACTGGCTGAGGCACATAGAATGCTGTTATCTTCCCACTGAAGTGAAACCTATTTAATTATTTGCATGCTTTCAAACTGCTAGGTTGGCAGGAGCTGGGGCAGGAACAGGAGCTTATCCTGTCACGTGGGGTTTGGCTCTCAAACAGCCAACCTTCCAGTCGACAAACATTGTTTCTTAATTGCTAGGTCATCGCACCTCTGAACAGTATATCACCTAATTACAAAGCATCAATTGATAGAGGATTTTAAAAAAAAATGAGAAAGAAGTGAAAAACAAGAAAAAATCTCATTGGAACTCTATTCCAGTAAGTCATCTGAATTGACTCTGAAGATAATCCATAACCCTCCATTTTATTAAAATTGCACTATATTCATTTGTAATGTTGTTGGCAGGATTGTAAAGAGATGGGCACAAAGTATTGTTATTCTGTTTGATAAAAAGATTTTTTTTAAATAGAAAAATATCATCCCACAATCCTTCATGCTGAATCTTTCTGATCATTTCTTGTCTAAATTCTAAACACATTTATATTACTGTATAATAATAACTAACTAATAATTAACTAGATTAATTTCCCATTGTTAGCTATCAGGTTTGTGACCATAAGACAAGAAAAACTAAACAGGTTTTTTAAAAACAAGTCTGTGGTATTTAAAAGAATGTGAAATTGCTATTGCTGCAAAAAAAATCAACATAAACCATGGGTTTATACAGTGACGCATAAGATAAATCAGGCCACCATTTATTATTTATCTTAACAATCTTTTCTTTAAAAAAAAAAGTTAAAAAAAATAGTTTTATTTTTAAAAAATTACAAATGTAAGAAGTACATTAAAAGAAAAAGATAAATAAATGTGAAAGAGAAAAAAGTAATAGAAGAGACAAAGAAAAAGGAAATAGAAAAAAAGGAAAAGAAAAGAGCAGAAAACAAAAGAAATATGAAGTAAAGGCTTCTGATCTTCCTCTCTAGAGTTATACATACAATTCTAATAAAATCTCTATCTCTAAGATTATATTATAATTCCCTTCTTTCTATAACTCCACCAATGAAGTTAATCATCAAAACAGTAAGTCATAAAATCATTTTCTTTTTTATGCAAAAAGTCCATCAAGAATTTCCAGTCATTGATGAATGTCAATAATGATCTTTCCCTGATCAAAGAAGTAAATTTAGCCATGGAGAAATGTAAATCCATCTCACCAACCATTCCCTCATGGTTGGTAGTGCTGAATCTTTCCATCTTCATATATATACCGTAGTAACCAGAGTTGGTATTCAGCAGGTTCTGACCAGTTCTGGAGAACCAGTAGTGGAAATTTTGAGTAGTTCAGAGAACCGGTAAATAC